>SNQJ01S0170353.1:1294-19720 GCA_010110895.2 Picea sitchensis
GGAGGGCGTAGTCTTTGATGTGCAGGACCATACCCGACGAACATGTACCAGAGGACTGGTACACATGGGGAGATGATTAGCTCGGACCTCCATGGGGCTGAAGAGCCCATCAGATGGTTGTTGGGATGGCAGAGGCAGGACAACGTTGAGATGAGCCCTTGCATGAGGAAGAAGAAGGACGTCCTCACCCAGGACGCTTTGGCAGAGCCCGGCCTAGGGGGATCACCCATTGTAGATGAGATGATGACTTTTGCTGGACAGGACGCTATCCAGGGAGGGTTGGACGTTTTCTGGAGGATGTGGCAGTGTGCTTGGACCATTTGGCACATATGGAAGCTTGCAGGAGCCCTGGAGGGGCCAACGTTTTGCCTATTGGATGTTGATCTTGCCCAGAAAGGGCCAACGTCTCCCTCAGAGGGGCCTGACGTCTCCCTTTTAGCTCATAATTTTGACATTTTGGCATTTAGTGTGACAAATAATGTAATATTGTTAAGTCAGCCTTGTCGGTTGTTTTAATGACCTATTTTTGTAATTAAAGGTCATTTGGATGATATAAGTAGAGGACGTTGAGCCTCATTTTAGCATAACACAACTCACTCTCTTGTGAGAGATCTCTTTTTAGTCTTTTGTCTTGGATTATTGGCTCTTGGAGTTGAGGCGCTACACTTGTGGATGATCTTCTTTGGCATTGTTATGGTGTTTTTATCATTGGAAGGTGTTACAACTAGGGTTTGATTAGCTCTTCATTGACTTGTAAGTATATTTTGCATGCAAAATTTCTTGATTGAATGGTTGTAGGTTAAATATCTTACTTTTATGGTTACATTATTGCTATTTTTCTTAATCATTGAAACCCTAGGGAGCAAGCACACAAGTAGGTCCTTGCTTTATGTCCCCATGATAAAAACTTGTTTAGCCATTTGATTAAGTAGAACATAGCCTAGCCATTGCTACACTAGTTCCTCTTTTTTCTGAGTTAGTTTTGAAGTATAAGTTGAAGAAGGAAGATGTCCTAGGCCTNATATTTTAAAGCTAGCCGTTTTTGCCAAAGAGTTCTAAGGAAAGAGGGAGGAGCATGAGGCCTAGCTTAAGCTACACCGAAATGAGCCTCCTCCCCTTAGGGTTTTTACTTCATGGCCCTGCCATTGCAACACCATTAAGCCTAACTCTCCCGTCCTTAGATTTAGATCCTCCCAAGCCTTTAGCCTTACTCCTTGACTCCATTTACCCTAAGGCACTAGTCTAAGAATGCAACGTTGAGCCTTTTGTGTTAAAACGACCTTCTTAAAGCTCTTAAATTGAAACCCTAACTAACCCTAGCGACCTACTAACCCTAACTCTATGATGACGTCTTGCCTCTAATGAACTTTTGATTGGTAGTAAAGTTGCGGCTAGGTCATTCATTGATAGATATTGAAGTATTGATTATTTTCATTGGCCTAAATAGCAAAACGTTCACTTCATTGTCTAGTAAAACTAACCTAGAATAGGGCTGACGTCACCCTTAGTAGGCTTGACGCAGCAACATTATATGTGAGCATATTTATGGTATTTAATGCGTTGTGATAATTCAAGGATTGATATTGAACATTGAATGCTTTTATCATTTTGTATTTATTGAAGAAGTAATATTATAAGCCATAGCCTTTATTGCAATCATTGACTTCGTCAATAATTACATTTATTCATGCTCATGTGTGTTTTATATTGATAGTCATTGACAATTGAAGCACTAACCACTGTTTGCACATTTTAGTTTTATCATTGTCTTGTCTCGCAAATAGGTGCCTTTTCAGTGGAATACCTTCTCTTTGACTATCTTTCTTGGCAGTAATCTGTGAAGGGGAAAACCTACTTTCACCTTTGAACTTTAAACCTTTGATCTTTTTCCTTTCAACACCCCAGATTACTAGGGACGTCTCTCTTGGGATTAGCCACCCTGAATAGAAAGAGCCCCCCATCGAGGTGACAGTGGGTGGGGAAGCTCATGTTACGCCAGTTTGACTCTTGCCTTCAAGCTACTTAACCTATCCTACAAACTGAGCGATAACAGTTTCAACTTTGCAAAGTTGAGGTCCCGCAGTTGCAGTTCGACCTCTTCGTGGTTGTTCACTGGTTTATTGTTCTTCAACTTTGCAAGTTGTTGGACCCGTTGTTCCGGTTTCCAGTTTTTGGGGTTGAGCTCTTCTCATCCCTTGTTGCGGGTAAGTTTCCCTGTTGTTGCTATTTTCCAATGGTGGGAGACCCTGCCTCCAAATTCTGTTGCAGACCATCTATGTCTGTGCTCTTAATTTTTGTTCCTGGAAACCATGTGTCTTCATATGCCGGCTACCACACCCATAGCTTTTCCAAAAATTGAAGTGCAGAGGGGTTTACGAAAGTAGTTTGGAGCTATCAGAAGAGGGAACCATCCAGCGGGGTGTAAATGCAGAGAATGTTTTTATTCTGTGGGTCAGAAAACTGCATCCACCTGTTCTCTTTATGCTGAGTAAAGTTATGGTGTTATTTATTTGAGTTGTTTCTTCTGTTTGGTTCAGTTTCCAATGTGGGTTTGTTTTCTTCTCATCTGCTATGGGGACTAGGGGGGATTGAAGTTGAGAAGAAGAAGATTGAAAGATACATACGGGGATTGGTACCCAGTTCTGCGCTTGTAGTTTTCCTATTTTTCTTTCCTTTTTCTTTAGCTACCTTTTATTTTTTTCCTTTCCTTTTCTCTGTTTTCATAAAAATTGAAAGTATCTACCAAACTTCTTCAAAATCATAGTTCAAGAGATGAAAGAAGTAATAGATGTTGAGTCGTATGAAATAGATACACAGTCCATTATACATGACAACATTGGCATGGTTTTTCATAGCAATGGCCTTTTTAGATTGGATGCATTCTCGTATACTGTTGGGGATTTCCTTTTCGATACATTTCAAGTTTTACTGCATTTCCAGTATTTGTCGACCGAGCTACGCAATGGATTGATAGATTATTTCTTGATTTGTTTTAAAAATTGCGATGTTGAGGCTTTGGAGTCCTATGAATACAAACTGGAATCTGATTTTCTTCGGTAGTTGCATGGAATACATGATGTCGCTACGTATTTTTCAAAGATGTGGTTGTCTGCATCTCCAGTTCTGCCTGCACATGAGAGGGGACTTTGGGGAGAGACATTTTATATATGGTGGTTGTCTAACTGGCTCAATATATTAGTTGGAATATGGTCATTGACAAGAAAAACAAGATATCTACTATTCAAAAAAACTGCATCTGAAAATCCATATTGCATCTTGTTCCATGATGCCAATGTCGTCAGTGGTCATTATGAACCACTACTGTACAGAAAAATGTCCATATGCAATGTTGAAGGGCCTTATATTTACTTGTCTGTCATTTGCAAAGACCTTGAATCTCAATGTAAACGGATTTTGCATCGCATAGATTGCCATGCTTTACAACTAGCAACACATGTTGTGTCTACTTGTGGAGATAGTTTTTTCAATGCAATTTGTTGTTTGGTGGAAGCGGAGTTCGATGTGTAGTCTCTGTGGATTTACACTGTACAATGCTTTTGAAATGCAATTATAGGCGACAACCAACAGGCTTTTAGGTGCTTGCATCAAAACCTTTGCCTATATCTCCTAGAAAATATGCCGACAGTTGGAAGTTGGTAGCAATACCTTGTGAACACAGTGCTTCCATATGAAAAAGGGAATGTGGAGGGTTGTAGATTATGTTTGCAATGGATGTCTATGATATTCAGATTAAATATCTAGGTCTGGTCGGCCTTGCCAGATGTCACTGTCCATTCCTGGTTTACTGATTCAAATTATGATCAAACAATTGACATCCTCTCGTTGAAAATAGATACAACACATATCCATTATGAACCTTTGCTTGGACATATCTATGGTTTAGGGTTGAATGCCCATGCCACCCAAACGACACCGAATCTACATACACATCGAATGCTTTTTAGTGAGAATGAGACTCCTCCCGGTTGTGATATGGCCAAAACAGGGACTGAACAAAAAAACCATGCATGAAATTCATCACAGTTGTGATGAGGCCATACAGGGCTTAAACAAAAAACGTAGAGTAAGTTATCAAAACTTGAAAAAAGTTATGCGTCAAATTCGTCTCAGTTGTGATAAGGCCATAGATGCCTTAAACAAAAAATGTAGACTAGTTTATGAGAACCTGAGTCAGAGTGAAATTCATCCTAGTTTCCATCAGCTCATCGTGCCCTTAGGAAAGAAACGTAGAGTAAGTTACCACAACTTGAAAAAGGTCATGCACGAGAGAAAAAAATACATTGCTACGCTTCCTTTTAGACAAAAACTCACATATCACAATCTAAAGAAATATGTTCGTGCATAAAGAACAAAAACAGGTACGGTCGCATATCCCAGAATGGTCATGCAACTCTGACATTTCGTGGTCTAGAAGCAACACCATGCAGTACTACCAATGAAAACTAGGAAACAGTTTCTACCCATACTTCCCTTTGAAAGAAAAATGCAAGACAAACCTACATGAAACAAATTAAAGACACTCCTTCCATTGCATGTGCAATTTGTGAACAGTTGAATTTTTCAAAAAATAGTAAGTCTTTCATGCCTGAGTTGCAAGAAAAATACCTCTGCTTGACAACACACGAGAAACCATTTTTCAGTGGCAAAGTTTGTCCTCCATGCAAACGGTCACTTGAAAATGGAAAACTGCCACAATTTGCAACCCCTGGCCAAATAAAATGTAATACACCACTACCAGATGTAAGTGAACTTACGGAACTTGAGGAGAGACTTGTGTCTCTGCGAATTGCATTTGCTCAAATCAGACCTTGGGGCTATAAACAACCCCATATGGGCTTAACATGATCAATTATTAATGTGCCTGTTCAACTAGATGTTGTGCAAAAAGCGTTGCCACAATTCATTAACAATACAATGAAAATTGTTGTGGCTCTGAAAAGACGCTTGTGATACAAAAATGTCTATCAAACAAGAAACGTGCATGTGCATGTTGTTATGAAATCATTGAAAGAATTATGTTCCAGGGCCCTGTACAAAGCACATAACATTTGTATAAATTCCAACTGGGACAATGTTCTTGCAAAAGAGGATAGCAACTCTGCAGACACTCTCGAAAATCCTAGTGAATTTGATACAAGTGATGAATCACAGAATGAAACACCCGCTGAAACATTGGTGCATGGATTCACTGATTCACAGTGCATTCGTGACTTCCAAGGAAAAATTGTCTAGATTGCACCTGTCGAGGGGCAACGTCCACTCCGAATATTCAAGGACAAATTCGCTGAGGAAATGAACTTTCCAACACTCTTCTATGGAGATCCACGTACCACTGATATTACAGAACGATACAGTTATCATAAAATAGTCTGATGGGAGTTGCTACATAGAAGCGGTTACTTCTCCTGTCACATAACAAATTTGTTTTTCAAAACAATGCACATAATAATACAACAAGTTATGTACTGCATGTGGTTCTGAATAAGAAAAGACCAATTACAAGGAATAAAGTTGTTGGCCAAGGATGTGAAGTACAAAGTAAACCTAGAAAAAATTATGAAATATGATATTGGATACATAGATTTCAAAAACATTTGCACCTCTCCTGACTATTTGCAACAAAACAAAAAAAATGATTTTGCAATGATCCGACAATTGGGCCCGCCAACATTTTTCATCACATTTACAAGTGCATAGCATTGTTGGGATCCATTGGTAGTTTTCTTATCTGATCTTCATAGGAACAGGAAACGTAAAAAAGAAACCGATACACTAGAAAATAATGACATTGACTACCTCATAAGAAAAGACCTAGTGACATGTACTCGCTACTATAGACATAGAATAAATGCTTTGAGACAATTGATATGCCATGATGAAAAGCTTTTCGGAAAAATATCAGACTACTTTTTTGTGACTGAATTCCAGAATAGGGGAAATGAACATGACCATGCACTATTGTGGATAGAGGGTGCACTAGTCTATGGAGATGATAACAATTTAGAGATAGAACAATTTGTGGATAAATACATAACATGGAATACAAATCATTTGGATCCAGAACTTGCCAAAGTCCATAGACATTACCATACAAGAAGTTGTAGAAAACGAAAAAACTCGCATTGCAAATACAACTTTCCTGTGCCGCCAATGAGAGCTACAAGAATCATAGAGCCACTTAGTTTAGAGGACAATGTTGTTTTTGAGAAATCTAAATCCTTGTTCACATTTCTAGAACAAGGATAATTTGATGAGATGATGAGCTTTGATGCCTTCTTGACAGAGGTAAATGTATCAGAAGATGAGTACATCCAAGCCATACAATGTACGCTTAGGCAACCAACAATTTTCCTTAAATGAAAACTTTCCCATATTTGGAACAACAGTTTCTCCAAGGACATTCTAGTTATGTGGAAAGCAAATACAGATGCGCAGTATGTGCTCAATGCATATGCTGCAACATCGTACTATACCTTGTATATGACAAAGGTTGACAAATCTATGGCAAGTGCATTCATAAGAATACGCAAAGAACATGAAAGAAGTCATATTGATGCCATACAAATGATACGCACACTTGGCAATACATTGCTTAATCTTCAACAAATGTCTTCTCAACAAGCAGTTCACATTGCACTTTCCTTGCCCCTCACTTAGTTCAAGAAAATGTGTCTTCATAAACACATCTCCACTTGAAAAAACACATTTGTGCTTAAACCACCGGTTTTGCTACAACAAAATCCTGGCAATTTAGAAGACGTGTTATGTTGCTCTATTGTTGATTATTACCTCCAGCGTCCATCTCCTATTAGGCATATCTGCCTAGCAGAATTCGTATCGCATTACAAAAAAAATGGTGCACCCATATCAAAAAGAAAAAAACCCTTTGTGATATGGTTTGTCAAATACAATAAACATTCTCACTATGAAAACTATTTTAGAGAAAAATTGTTGTTGTACGTTCCGTTCGATCAAAACAAAGAGACATTAAAACATAACTTCTCTACATGGGAGGTTGCGTATGTTGCGTCTGAGACTATAGTGCACATCAATGAAGCTATATTTACCTACAATGTTAATCCAACATGGGGTGATCTAGAAGTTGCACTTAATGACCTAGAAAACCCTGGTGATCATGATGAGACATTCACAAACTGAAAAACAACCATAACTCCTTTCGAGTCCTATGACTTACAAGCGGATTTGCCTCGTCCTCCAGTAGGTGGAAGTGAAAAACATATCAATCTTGGTTTTCAAGTCACAAAACATCATTTCTTAATTGAAAATAATGAATACCACATAATAAGATGTCCATTGAATCGCGAACAACAAACAATTCTAAAGGACATTGCTCTTAAAAAACGCTTGAACATGGACAGTCCTGTGCACTTGTTCCTTATAGGCGAAGCAGGAACATGCAAGACATTCACAGCGAAGCATTGTTCCAAATGCTTATACGAATCTATGATTCAAACAATTCCTCTGATCCTATGAAACCAAAGGGCCTAATAGTTGCATACACATGAAAAGATGCATATAATGTTGGTGGAACAACAGTCCACTCTGCATTTTTAATACCTTTTAACAAGTCACAGTTTCTTCCACTTAGCAAGGAAATGTTGGATACATTATCTAAGCTTTATGGGGAACTCCAAATTGTCTTTATAGATGAAGCATCTTTGATTGGGAGTCGGTTCTTGTATTCCATTGACAACCGACTAAGAAGCATAAAACATGTGCACACGAAATACTTTGGAAACATTGACATGATATTATGTGGGGATCTTNTCCAAGATTCTTTGATATTTGAACAACCTACCGTTAACATGGAAACAATCACCCATGACTTCTGGAGAGACAATATTAAATGCTCTGAGTTGCATACTACAATGCGCCAGACAGATGAAACATTCATTGCAATTCTGAATAGAATGCGCACAAACAACCAAACATATGATGACTTGACCTATATCAATTCGAGTTGCTTACGACCTGCACCTCCAGACCCAACATTCCCTTACTTGTTCTACAAAAATAAGGATTTTGCAATGCATAACAACCACATGATATCTCTCATGCCTGGCGATGATATCAACATCAATTCAATTGACCTAGAAGAATACAACCATGGAAATGTCCCACGTCATGAACATTCAGTCACTTTACCTTTGCAACTTTTCCTCAAATTAGAAATGTTGGTTGAAATATATGCCTGTAACTATGATTCACGGGATGGCTTGGTCAATGGTGCAGATGGAATACTCAAAGGCTATATGAAGATAGATAAACTCAATGTCCTTTGGATTAAGTTCCATGAACCACATATAGGTAAGCGACAAACAAGAAAGTTGTCTTATCTATATAATACAAACACTGGAAGCGATTGGACACCTATTTTGCAAATATCGAAGCTATTATCGACATCAACAAAGACATGTCGACTGAAGATTCAAAAACAGTTTCTGATTAAACTTGTATGTGCACGTACAACCCACAGATCACAAGGAATAACACTTGATAATGTTGCATTTCAGCCTGCTGGAATTCTGATACATGGACTTGTATACACAACACTGTCCCGTGTCAGAAGAATAGACTCCTTGTATTTACTAAGTCCTCTTACAAAAGATAACTTCAAAGTGAAACATAAAGTTGATATTGAAATGGAACGAATCAGGACCACCGCAAAATGGAAACTGCACTATGATTACCAATCCATACAAACAAATTCATCTATATCAATTCTCTCACTGAACACACGCAACTTAAATGCACACATGGATGATCTACTGAATGACTATGATATAATGCAATCCGATATTCTGTGCTTGCAGGAAACACACGTGGCATTATGCATGCAGAACAAACAATTCCGAAATCACAATTGCATATCAAGTTACATTACACATGGGGTGATGATACTAGTGAAAAAACATGTACCAATTTTGGACCTTATACATATCGAAGAAAAGAATATTGAAGTGGTGCTTGCAATTTTTTTTTTCCATGAAACAGAAGTTGCAATATTGAATATGTATGATGCTCCTCATGCAGCGTTCTCCAACATAGTAGATGTTATTTCCAATGCATTAGGCCATTTCCATCTGAACGGACCCATTGTACTTGTAGGAGACTTCAATATTGACATGCTACAAAATAGTGGCAAAACAAAAGAATTGGAAAACTACATGTGCAAATACAATCTCTGCTTTCTTTTGAACAACACAAGCCATCTACAAAACACACTTATTGACCATGTCTGGTTGAATGTGCCCATTCCTCAATACAATATGTTTATCTTAGACACATATTGGTATGATCACGATACAATTGGTATTGCACTTGAATTATGAGATATACATCAAACATATTGCAAAGCCATATTTCTATGTTTCAAAGCATATCTGTATAGCTTGTTGTAAATTTTTTTTTTATCCAACTTCTTGGTTTTCCCTAATTTATACACATACTGTTCTGGTGAGCATACAGTCGATGTTCTACTTGAATTATAAAATATACATTATGCGGATAAAAAGGTACATCCTCCTAAAAACTATTTGTTACTCTATTCATCTTATTCTATTTTTTTTTGTATATGTACATAGTACTTGTTTTTTTCTTTACATCTCAACTTATGTTCATATCCCTTTTGTTTTGTACTTTTGTTAATAGAAACAAACAGGAAAACTAGACGCTGCAAAGAACTCCTACCTAGATATGTAGAGGAATCCATGCAAAGGTGCATTTTTTCCCTGCCCGTGTTCCATACTGAACAGTTTTCCGTTTACTTTGTCTGTATTTGTCGAACTTGTTTGCAGCTATGTTTTTATTTTATTTTTTATTTTGCGCCTAGAGCCCACCAGCCTGCAGGTCCGCCATCCAACATAAATGCAATGTTGATCCATCCAGCTCGCAAGTCCACTTGTCAATTTGTATATCACAACTATGGGTGCTATTTGCAGGACACATAACATTAGAGGCCCAATGTACAACCATCAAGTCCGTGATCCAAAAACTAGCTAAGTATGAAATAAGGGATCTGTGCATATTTGGTATGTATTGCTCGTTTCTGGAAGCTCGCCAGCCCTGGAGTCTGTGTGCCAATTTGTATATCGCGGAAATCAGTAAAAGTAAAATGTTGAGCCGGCCAGCCCGCAAATCCGCTTGTCAATTTTGACCCTGCCAGCCCGAGAACCCGCGATCTAGAAACTGTACATGCTCTATAAAATCTAAGCCACCTCGCAAGTCTGCTTGTCAATTTGTATATCACGGAAGTGTGTGTGCTATTTGTAGGAAACGAAACAATAGAGGCCTATTTTTTGAGCCCGCTAGCCCGAGAACCCATGATCCATAAAGTGGCCAAGTATGGAATGCGATATTCGTATATGCTCTATAAAATCTCATGTCCATACTTTATAAAGGTACATCTTTAGTTTTTCCTGGTTTCTACACATACTGATTTGGTAACCACAGAGTTGGTGTTGCACATGAATTATGAAATATGCATTGGGAGTCAGATCAAGCCCTTTGGTTTCCTTAGCCAATTTTATGCCCGCGGGTTCCCCGCTAGTCGTTATCAAACTCTCATTCCCTGTGTTCCGAGAAAGTGTACATGCTCTATAAAATCTCAGCCACCCCGCAAGTCCTCTTGTCAATTTGTATATGGCGAAAGTTTGTGTGCTATTTGTAGGACACAGATCAATAGAGACCTATTTTTTTAGCCCGCCAACCCGAGAACCCGCGATACAGAAAGTGGCGAAGTATGAAATGAAATATTTGTACATGCTCTATAAAATCTCATGTCCATACTTTATAAAAGTACATATATAGTTTTGCCTGGTTTCTACGCATACTGATCTGGTGAGCACACAGTTGGTGTTGCACATGAATTATGAAATATGCACTGCGATTCAGACCGACCCCTTTGGTTTCCTTAGCCAATTTTATGCCCGTGGGTCCCGCGCTACGCCTTATCAAACTCTCGTTCCCCGTGTTCCGAATGTACATCTTGCATCGAAAACTTGGTAATGCATGTCTATGCTCGCGGGTTCCCAGACGACGGAGTGGAAGATTTCATGTCCATCTACTCTTGCGCCTGAGACTTCGGTGATCTACAATTGGACCTGGATCGGAAGCTTGCGACTCATTTGCTAATTTTCTTTAATTAAATTGTACAATATCAATATTCATTATTAATAATTTAGTACTTAAAAATAATGTTTTTAGATAATGTTAGCTATATAACATATATGTTATATGTTATACATGTAGACAATCACAATCTTGAACTTGCCAGTCCTGGAGTCCGTCTGTCAACTTGTATATCATGGAACTCCCAGTGTTGCGTGGAGCACACAGGAAAATAGAAGTGCAATGTTAAGCAAGCCAGCCCGAAGTTCGCTGATAAATTTGTATATCGTGGAAGTTTGGGTGCTATTTGTAGGACACAGAACAATAGAGGCCCAATTTTCACCCCGCCAACCCGAGAACCTGCGATCCAAAAAGTGGCAAAGGATGGAATTAGGGATCCGTACATGCTCTATGAAATCTGATATCCATACTTATAAAAGTACACAAAGGTACTTCATAAATCTAATATCCTGTGACCAAAACTTCGGTGATCCGCAATTGGACCCGGACTCAAAGTTGCGACTCATTTCATAATTTTGTTTAATTAAATTGTACAATATCAATATTTAATATTGATATTTTAGTACTTGAAAATATTGTTTTTAGATAATGTTAGATATATAACATATATGTTATATGTTATACATCCCGCCAGTCCTACAGTGTGTGTGTTTTTTAGCACGCCTGTCCGATAACACGCCATCCAAAAAGTGCCTTAAGTATGTAAGTCTACTTGTCAATTTGTATATCGCGGAACTCTGAGTGTTGCAGACCGATACAAGTGCAATGTCCAACCAGCCAATTAAATTGTGGAATATCAAAATTTGTATATCGCGGAACTCTGAGTACTGTTTGGAGGACACAGAACAATAGAAGTGTAATGTTCATCCCGCAAGTCTGCTTATCAATTTCTATATCGCGCAAGTCGGGGTACTATTTGTAAGACAAGGAGCAATAGAGGCCCACTTTTGAGTCCGCCAGCCCGAGAACCCGCTATCCAAAAATTGTACATGCTTCCCTTCGCTACGCTCCCTGAGAGCCTACACAAAGTCACACTTTCCATACTTAGCCACTTTCCCATAATTCCCCAAATATACAAACCCTCCACTGAACTGCACTATCATGCCCTCTTACATTTTACGTGTTTTGCAATCAACAATTCCAACTTATGCAATTTCACCATTGGACACTCACCAGTTTCATCATGCAGTTTCAGACTTGGCCATTCCTTCCTTGCTTGCTCTTCCCCGTCCCCGTCACCTTCACACGTGTCCATAATAAGAAATAATGTTTATATACATGTCTTGTTTCTAAATCTTTAATGCTAACAGGTCATTGTACAGGCACCGTCTAAGCTGTCATTGATGTGCGCAAGGCTCGAGAAGTTCTGCCATTAATGCAATATTTGCGGAGGCTTTTCTTATCCCTTCCCAGTCTTAATTTCAAATACCATGGAATTTCATTCACATGCCGCCAACTTGGTTCCTTCACGAAACCTCCAATCCTTAAATGTTCTTCGCCATAACCGCCACCTTCGCACTTCTAACTATGCAATAATTAAGCTTTACTTCTAACAGGTCACCATACAACACGCATAGATATTGTCATTAATGAGGAGATTTTCCATTCGCACGCATTGAACCAATGTTTCCGGGGGGTTATATTGTCCCCTCCATTTCTTCATTTCAAGCAGCGTCTAGAGAAAACCAACATTTTCATAAACTACTGGAAGCAACTCCACAACAGATTTGTAGAGATATAGTGAACATCTTCCTCACGAGCTTCCCAGAGGGGAGGCAGAGGAGCCTAAAATTTACAGTGAAAACATGGATCTTGACGCTGATCTGGATAACATATTCTGCAACCTTGATCAGCCCGGAGACACAATTCACCATGCCTACTCAATGGACATGGTTGATACCGAAATTTTTTATGAAGATGAATCCTTCGTATTCCAGAGTGTTGTTTTTGAAAGCGAATCAAAAAAATTAATCATTGAAAAAAGAGATGTAAAAAATAAGAAAAGAAAACATCGTTCCGAACTTGACCTTGCCAATATGCAGGCATCCAAAATCTCTCAACTTCACATGGAAATTGGAGATTCTCTTCATGATTCTGTTGGAGTCATTTAGGCTGAGAATGCTAGACTAAAGAACCACATTAAAAATTTAGAGGAAGTTTTGTTTCCTATGTCATTGCTTGGCAGTCCTTTGGAAATAGCCATGCCTGCGACTACCTGCACTCATGCAGAAAATCTAAAAGGCTCCTCCAACTTCCTCACATCCTGTAGAGGATACGTGGGGGAAAACATCAACAAAAGAATGGAACTGATTACTAAGGCTTGGGAAACATCACAGAATATGGATTCCCTGGGGAGCAGGGCACATAAATTACTCCAACTTCTGCAGACGGATTTAAAAAATGAAGAAACTTTCTATTTGCACACGATCATCCCTTTTTCCTTTCATGTCAACAACATGCCAGACACGACAAGAAGACAACATGATCTCCCATCCAAAAAATGACTCACTCAATTAGAAGCATGTTGGAAAGAGAAGGTGAAGAACCTGTATCTCATCCTCGAATAATGTGAGCAAGCAATATCAAAGAAAGAAACATTATTCACAAATCTCACCAAAATAGAGTTAGCAGGAAGGAAAAACGACTTCTAGGACCCCATCTTAATCGTCAACTCGTTGGCATTAACCAAGAAAGCTTTCGATAAACAAGTTGATAATTTTAAGGCCTTGTCTTTAGAAAAATTTTACAGGATTCTTGAATATCATGAAGAAGAGGTGGACAACTGACTAGTCCAGTATTCGGTACAGAATGGAGACATTCATCAGGCTCTGTATAATCTTTCTATTGATCTAAGCGAATTAGAAAATGAACGTTTCAGCATTAAAATCTGGAATGACATCAACGTCGCCCCCTTGAGAAGCTATATTGAAGAGAACTTGAAGTGGATCGCCGACAAAATCCAACAGGAAAATGCATAAATCATTTCTTTATCAATCCACTTATTCAAGCGGGTCGACGACAAAAACCAACAGGAAAAGGCATCAGCGAGCAAATATCAAAATTACTTATATGTACCATGCATGTAAGTGTATACTGATAATCCTTTATTTATCAATCCAGTTATTCCACCTTTTCGGAGTAGGCATCTATATCCAAAAACCGATATCTTCCCATTTCTACTTTTTCAGGTATTACACTCTACCGTGTCCAACTTATTCTTTCCACAGTCCTATTTCTTGTACATATTTCTCTTATGGTCCACGAGAGCCCAATCCCAGTCTATATGACAAACGCATTTACATTTCCAGGGATATGTAACAAACTATTATTTTTTTTCATATATTCCAAATAAAACTATTCTTTTGTCTCCTTATATATTTTCCTAGATTTTTATCTTCAACTATGCTGAATGTGAAGACATTATGTTTATTTTATCTCAATTCTCTTTTTTTCTGATGCATATTTTCTCATGCGTGGTCATTTTCAGAATTAAGTATGAGATATATCACTCACTCAAATTTGAGATATCATATTTCATACACACACACACACACACATATGTTTCTTTAAATTTCCAACAATATGTAACACGTTTTATTATTTTTTTATATAAATGTCATAAAATTGTGTTCACTACTTTTTTGCTACTCACACGTATACATAGTATGTCATTTCTTGCGTCTTTACCACTTGTCCTTCATACTGGTTGCCACAAAAGCCCTTAAATTAAAATAGTCCGCAAGTCCGCTTCTCAATTTGTATATCATGGAACTCTGGGTACTCTTTATAGGACATGGAACAACAAAGACCCAATTTTCAGCCCGCCAGCCTGAAAACCCGCAATCCAAAAAACTACCTAAGTATGGAATGAGGGCTATGTGCATGCTCTATAAAATC
Organism: Picea sitchensis; assembly: GCA_010110895.2. Lineage (NCBI taxonomy): Eukaryota > Viridiplantae > Streptophyta > Pinopsida > Pinales > Pinaceae > Picea > Picea sitchensis. The sequence continues at coordinate 16,364 of SNQJ01S0170353.1, forward strand.
TCATCCCCATACTTTATAAAAGTACATGTTTCGTATGTATAAAAGTAAATATCTACTTTAGAAAATTACGTATTTCGTATGTATAATTTATGTTGTCAAGGAACCTATAATTTGATAAATTTCAATTGCTTATGTCAAGGAGCTCCTGTTTTAAAGAAAACTAATTCAGGAATGCTATTTTTTGGTCCGTTTGTTCACCACCCTATGTAACAAACATTGGTACTATTTTTTTGTGTTTCTGTCCACCAGCTTATGTAAAACATATGTAAAGAAAACTAATTCGGGAATGCTAAATTTTGTGTACAGGAACCCCTTAAAATTCAAATAGTCTGCTAGTCCGATTGTCAATTTGTATATCGCGGAACTCTCGGTGCTATTTGTTGGACATAGAACAACAAAAGCCCAATTTTCAGGTCCCCAGCCCGAGAACCCGCGATCCAAAAACTGTGAGATAAATCACTCGCTTAAATTTAAGATATCACACACACACACACACACACACACACACACACACACACACACATATGTTTCTTTAAATTTCCAGGAATATGTAACAAGTTTATAATTTTTTTATAAAAATGTCATCAAATTGTGTTCACTACTTTTTTGATACTCACACGTATAAAGAGTATGTCATTTCTTGCATCTTTACCACCTGTCCTTCATACTGGTTGCCACAAAGGCCCTTAAAATTAAAATAGTCCGCAAGTCCTCTTATCAATTTGTATATCATGAAACTTCAGGTGTTCTTGGTAGGCCATGGAACAACAGAGGCCCAATTTTCAGCTTGCCAGCTTGAGAACCCGCGATCCAAAAACTGCGTATGTGATGAGATCTTAAAATTCAAATAGTCTACGAGTCCGATTGTCAATTTGTATATCGCGGGACTCTCGGTGCTATTTGTAGGACACAGAGCAATAGAAGCCCAATTTTCAGGTCCCCAGTCCGAGAACCCGCGATCCAAAACGGTTCAGTGCATGCTCTATATATCTAGTTAATCAAATTACATATTTTGTATGTATATTTTATGCTGTCCATGAACCTATAATTTGATAAATTTCAATTTCTTGTCTCCAAGAGCCCTTGTTTTAAAGAAAACTAATTCGGGATGCTAGTTTTTTTGTGCTTTTGTCCACAAACCTATTTAACAGACGTAGGTCCTTAAAATTCAAATAGTCAGCAAGTCTGATTGTCAATTTGTATATCACGGAACTCTGGGTGCTATTTGTAGGGCACGAAACAACAAAAGCCCATTTTTCAGCCCGCCAACCGAAGAATCCGCGATCCAAAAACTGGCTAAATATGGGGCTCCGTCCATGCTCTAGAAAATATCATCCCCATACTTTATAAAGGTACATATTTCGTATGTATAAAAGTAAATATCTACTTTATAAAATTACATACTTGGTATGTATAATTTATGTTGTCCAGGAACCTATAATTTGATAGATTTCAATTTCTTGTGTCCAGGAGCCCCTGTTTTAAAGAAAACTAATTCGGGAATCCTATTTTTTTCATATTTTTGTCCAGCAGCCTATGTAACAAACATCAATACTATTTTTTTGTTTTTTTGTCCACCACCGTATGTAAAACGTATGTAAGGAAAACTAATTTGGGAATGCTAAATTTTTTGGACACGAGCCCCTTAAAATTCAAATAGTCCGCAAGTCTGATTGTCAATTTGTATATCGCGGAACTCTCGGTGCTATTTGTAGGGCACAGAACAACAAAAGCCCAATTTTCAGCCCGACAACCCGGCATGACGGTTCCGTTCATGTTCTATATATCTACTTAATCAAATTACATATTTGGTATGTATAATTTATGTTGTCCAGGAACCTATAATTTGATAAATTACAATTTCTTGTGTCCAGGAGCCCTTATTTTAAAGAAAACTAATTCAGGAATGCTAGTTTCTTTTATGCTTTTGTCCACGAACCTATGTAATAGACGTAGGCCCTTAAATTTCAAATAGTCCGAAAGTCCGATTGTCAATTTGTATATTGCGGAACTCTGGGTGCTATTTGCAAGCCAGAGAATAACATAAGCTCGATTTTCAGCCCGCCAACCCGAGAACCCGCGATCCAGAAATTCAAATAGTCTGTAAGTCCGGTTGTCAATTTGTATATCGTGGAACTCTCGGTGTTATTTGTGGAGCACAGAACAACAAAAGCCCAATTTTCAGCTCGTTAGCTCGAGAACCTGGAATGAGGGTTTCGTGCATGCTCTATATATCTACTTAATCAAATTACATATTTGGTATGTATAATTTATGCTGTCCACGAACCTATAATTTGATATATTTCAATTTCTTGTGCCCAGGAGCCCTTGTTTTAAAGAAAACTAATTTGAGAATGCTAGTTTTTTTTATTCTTTTGTCCACGAACCTATGTAACAGACGTAGGCCCTTAAATTTCAAATAGTCCACAGGTCATGGAACAACAGAAGCCCAATTTTCAGTGCGCCAGCTCGAGAACCTGCATGCTCTATATATCTACTTAATCGAATTACATATTTGGTATGTATAATTTATGTTGTCTAGGAACCTATAATTTGATACATTTCAATTTCTTGTGTCCAGGAGCCCTTGTTTTAAAGAAAACTAATTCGAGAATGCTAGTGTTTTTGTGCTTTTGTCCACGGACATGTGTAACAAACGTAGGCCCTTAAATTTCAAATAGTCCACAAGTCCGATTTTCAATTTGTATGTCGCGGAACTCTGGGTGCTATTTGTAGGGCACGGAACAACAAAGCCAAATTTTCAACGTGTCAACCCGGGAACCCGCCGTCCAAAAACTCGCAAGTATGGAATCTCATTCCCATACTTTATAAAAGTACACATTTCGTATGTATAAAAGTAAATATCTACTTTATAAAATTACAAATTTGATATGTATACTTTATGTTGTCCATGAACCTATAATTTGATAAATTTCAATTTCTATTGTGTCCACGAGACCTTGTTTTAAAAAAAACTAATTTGGTTTTGTTTATTCTTTTGTGTTTTTCTCCACGAACCTATGTAACAGACGTTACTACTATTTTTTGGTGTTTTTGTCGACCAACGTATGTAGCAAACTACTTCGGGAATGCTATATTTTTTGTGTCCAAGAACCTTTTAAATGTTAATAATTTTTTATAAATTTTGGGAAAAAACTAATTCGGGAATACTATATTCTGCATGGAAATCACATGTACTTCAACTTCCTACCCACTGTCTATACTCGATCGCATTTATTCCCATTCCAACCTATTCCAACCTCGCAGGGACTATGCTGCCATGCAACACTTGTTAAATAACAATTCAATTATTAATACAATTTACATTAGCATAACATGTATTATGATAACAACATA
>SNQJ01S0170355.1:0-20615 GCA_010110895.2 Picea sitchensis
TATAGAGGTTAACTTGGCAACAGGAGAAAAAATCTCACCAAAATCAATTCCCTCAACCTGGGAATAACCCTTTGCTACTAACCGAGATTTTTATTTCTCCAGTTTTCCTTTTACATTAAGTTTCATTTTAAATACCCATTTGCTGCCAATAGTCTTTCTTCCAGTCGGCAACTCCAATAGATCCCAAGCCTCATTCTTATCCAAAGATGCAATTTCTTCATCTATGGCCCTTTTCTAGAGATTTTCATCCTCTGAATCCACTGCCTCCTTGACATTTCTAGGATCATCATCAGTAATAGACAAAGAAAAATTTGAACGAAAAATAGATGGAGTATACCTTTCTGGTAGCCTTCTTTCTCAAACTGATATCCTCAATAATGGAGTATGAGGATCTTCTTCTTCTGTTTCCTGTTCTTCTGTAGAGTTTGATTCATCATCCTTTAAATCAAACTTTATTTTCTCTGGTTCTTCCTTACTTGGTAGGACTCCCTATTTAACAACATCCTTCATTTCTCTAAATACCACATCTCGGCTATACAGTACCTTCTTAGTTTCTGGGTTCCAAAGATTATAACCTTTGAGACCATCTTTATATCAAATAAAGATACACTTTTCAGCCTTCTTATCTAGCTTACTCTTGTTTTTCTTTGGAACATGAACATATGCATCACATCCAAATACCTTGAGATGTGTGAGAGAAGGTTCCTTACCAGTCCATACCTCTTGTGGAGTATTTTCATCCAACGCTGATGAGGGTGATCTGTTGACCAGGTAACATGCAATACCCACTGCCTCTGCCCATAATTATTGCCCTAACCTAACACCACTAAGCATTCACCTTTCTTTTTCCATTAGCGTCATGTTCATCCTTTCTGCAACTCCATTCTGCTGAGGTGTATATGGAGTAGTCTTCTGCCTTGCTATACCACACTTCTTACAGAATTCTTCAAATTCATTCCCGCAATAGAACTCTCCACCATTATCCATCGCACCTTAAGTTGCTTCATGTTTGATTCTTTACAAGAGCCTTAAAATCTTTAATCTGTCAAAGACTTTGAATTTCTTTTTACTGAGGAAATATATCCAAGATTATTCCTTGAGAGTCGCCATCGTAAGACATAATTTTAAATTTTCCCAGTGATGGGACGAGCCGCGAGTCAAAACATCACCGTGGGCTAAACGAAATTCATACCTTTCGTTTCATTGGGGGAGTCGCGCAATTACGCTTCCATAGACAGTACTCCGCGAGAGAAATCCAAAATCCGGAAGCGGGTTAGACATACCTTCAAACATGCCTTTACCATGCTTGGTAGTTGAAGACCCTTGTCTTGATATACCCGATGTTTGATGCCACAAAGAGTAACTTTTTCTCTAGAGACTCTAGGAGTTATTTCTTCTTCAAATCGATATAGGGAACAATGGAACTATTACACCCACATAGTGCTTCCTTGCAACCTCTGAGTTCAGCCCAGATCTCCCTTCGACAACACCATTTCTCCTCCCGAACCATCCTGCGTGAACTTCTTTTCAAATATTGTTTTACCCTACGGCGTCCATTTTCTTCTGAAATCAAATTTTTGGCGAATCTTGGGATGTGCAAAACACTAGGCGTTGATTTACGTGCTTCATCTATGAGCATCAACTTGACTTTTCCTTGTCTATGATTCTAGTTACAAATCATTACCTAAGAAAACAGTACCTCCATCGCTGCTTTCATATTCATATAACCACTCCATGTGAGGAGTCAAATAAAAAATGCGAGTCGGCTAACCATGCCTCATGATGCGCGTAGCGGAAGCCAAATTACACATCCTCCTTCTAACTTTCAGCGGAGGTCTTTTCTTACGTAGGGAGATTCTTTGAATCTCTTCTTTTTCTCAACTTTGGATCTACTGCTTCTTGTAGTGCCCTTCTTTTCCACATCTCAACATGCCTTTACAAACTTTCTAGGAGATTTAGATATGCCCTTAGATTTAGATCTCCTGATTGAGAACTTAGATCTATTTCTTTCATGGCTCTTGCAAATAATCGTATGTCTCATTGTCCTTCCATATTCATTTTCTCGTCTCACCAGACAATGGGGTTGGAACCACTTCATCAAACTTCAAGAAAAATGTATTAGTTTACTATGCTCTTCACTAGACTCGTGTGATAGTCTGGTTAAGAACACAATAAACTAATACATTTATCTTCATAGAGAGTTTTAATCTCAACGCCTTAACACTAACTGACTTACCGCGGTATTGAAGGCGTTCAAATGCTTTGCTACCAAGTCTCCATCTCTCATCCTTAGGTTATACAGCTTATTTCTCAAGAATAGTTTATTTACTAGGACTTAGACTAATACAACTTTCCCAACTTTTCCAACAAATCCTTGGTTGTAGAATCCTCGTACATTGATGTCTAGAATCGAGAGACACGGTCGGTGTGCTCTTTTCTTCAATCCAACTTTTTTTTCCAATCATCTGGCGAAGTTCACGGTAGGTGCGATTGCTTGGATCCATAGCGATCCATTGATCTTTGTCCAATAACAAATATTCCATCTTGAGCTACAACTCAAAACTTTGCCCATTCAGCTTCTCAATCTCCATCTTTGGTTGCTTGCCATTTCTTTTCACTGAAAAAACAATACCACCGGATCTCCCCTTGTAACAAGGCTTATCATAGTCTGAGCCAAACCCTTGACTATAAAGGCATCCCCCTGAAGCCGGCGAAGCTAAAGTACCAAATGTATATAGCATAGAAAAACCTCCCGAAAAATTATAGCGTGAAAAGAGAATTCCAGGATAATAAGCCTCTTTAAGGGCAACCTCCTTTTACCCACATAAATATTCAGGTATGAGATGATTCCAGAGTAATGTCTCCTTGGTATGTATGGGAGACTAGGAGGTATAATTAAAACTAATGAATAAAATACGACATAAATAAATAACATTACTAATCTAATATGCTCCAATTGAGTGTGGTAGGGGCTTAACATATTACTCCAGGATGTTGTCCATGGCGGCTTGAGTGATTCTAGATGCTTATGTATAAAGACTCATCTTCCCAAATTGGATCTTGATAGGTAATTTCCTCATTTAATGAGATACTATGAAAATGGATCTATTCCTGTTGTCAGATTCTTGTGTGATTGATGGCTTGACCTCCATATGATTTTCTTTTCCTTCCTAGATCAAAGTTAAGCAGTATAGTTTGAAGCGGGATCTTGTCACCTATAACCTTCTTTAAGCATGGGAAACATGGAAAAGCTGGGTGTACTCGTGAAGAAGCAAGCAACTCCATTTTGTATGCCATGGTACCAATCTTTGCAACACCTTATAAAGGACCATGGTACTTTGGTGATAATTTATTATCCTTCTTGAAAACTGCTTGAGGGACATCTATTTGTAGTTTGTGAATCTTAAAACGCAATCCTACTTCAAAACTTCTTAACTTTCACTACAATGTTGATGCGCTTGTTGTTTCATGCGATTACGTAGCTTAATTGTTAGGTTGTCCTTTAAGATTTGGAGAACTTGTTGTTGATGCTTTCGATGTGATCTTCCGCTACTTGAACCTTAGATTTTTCTTTTTAGAGAAGAAGGGGAAATTGATGATGGAAGGAGGTGGTATACATGTAGAGTGCCATAAAGGGTGTCATTTTTGTTGCGATTATGAAAGGAAGTGTTATACCACCACCATTTTGCCAAGGGTAACCGATTTGAACCATTGTGTTTGTTTATCGGGAAGAGACAAAGCAACAAGGTATCCAGGACATTTTGTTCACTACCTCGGTTTTGTCCATTAGATTAGGGATGATAGGATGAGCTATGAGCCAATTGGAGTACCAAACAAGAAAATAATTATGTCCAAAAATGTCTAGTGAAGATGGGATCTCTTCACCCTACAATATGCTTTGGGCTGCCATGTAGTAGCTTTGAACTATCTCCATGAATGCGTTGTAGCAGCTAGCTTTGAAGAGGGATGAGAGAGTGCACAAAAGTGTATAGCGTGCTTAGTCAGGTCTATCAACAATCACCATGATGACACTCTTTCGCCGGACTTTGGTAACCACGTGATGAAATCCATGGAAACCTCCTCAACAGCGACTTGGGATGGCTAATGGTTTAAAATACCCGGGGTCTTAATTGCTTCCACCTTATTTTTGTTGGCAAACCAAACTGCTTCCACAAACCTTTGAACACTAGTTTTAAGGTCACCCCCCAAAAAATACTTCTTGATGACTCTGGTAGGTTTTTCAAAAATCACGAGTGCCCCCCTACTGGAGAGATGTGCAATTATAAATGAGTACCTTTTTTTTTTTTGAGTTGGGGTTCTTACATAAATATAAGCGATCTTTGTATCATAATGAATCATTTTTTCCGTGTAAATGTGTCGATGCTGCTAGGAATCCTAAACAACGCCTTTGAATGAGAGTCCACACTTTAAGTCATTCTACTATTCATGCTTCTATTATCCAATCGAGTTGGATGATAGAGATAGAACACGAGAGAAAGGCCTCAACATCTTTGCATCCTTTCTTGAGAGTGCATCACGCCACAACTTATTTTTCTTCCAACACATAGATGATTTCAAAATCATAACCAATACCTTGGATTTACCACCCATTTTTTTCTTTTGAAGATAGTCTCTGTTCGAAGTATTTAAGACTATCATATTCTGTTTTGACCTTGAAGTGCCTACATGTTAGGTAAGGACTCCATTTATTCAATGCATGTAGTATTGCCATCATTTTCCTTCTCATAAATGTGTTTAAGTAAGTCCTTTCCCTTGAGTGGTTAACTTTTCAAAACCCGAGGGGCCTTCCTTCTTGCGATAGGACAACACCAATTCCAAACCGAGGCATCGTTTCCAATGAGTTTTATTGAAGTCACGGAGTGAATTCGAGACAAAGAGCTTACGCATCTGCCTCTTTAAGTTGTTCAAAGCTTTGGTTGCCTCACCGGAGTCCCTGAAAATGGATCCTTCTTAGTTGGTGTCGTAAAGGTGTCGCTATTCTTCCATAGTGTCAGACAAACTTGTGGTAGTAACTTTGTCAAACCCTGAAATCCTCTAAGATTCTTCAATGTTTTGGGGTGGCCAGTCCATCATGGCCGCTAATATTGTTAGGGTCCACCTTGACACCTTCATGAGATTAATATGGCCCAAATACTCTACCTCCTTCACTCAAAGAAACATTTGGATGGTTTGGAATATAGTTGTTTCTCCTTTAGTAGTTGTAGCACCCTTATTAACATATGCTGATCCTCCCAGAACTTTCTATAGATTAGTATATCATCAAAAATGCTAACACAAATTTTGAAGGAAGGGGGCTTGAAAATGGAATTCCATCAACCAGATACTAGGAGGGTACATTTATGGAGCCAAAAGGCATGACAAAAATTCATAATAGCCTTCCTTAAGGTTTGGAATGTTGTTTTTTGGGATACCTTCTTCCTTCATTCTAATGGAGTGATACCACGAATGAAGATACAATTTTGTGAAATAGATTATCCATATAGTTCATCTAACAATTCGTGATAGCCGAGATGGGAAACTTATCTTTAATAGTGATCTTGTTGAAATCTCTATAATGCAGGACACATAAGCCATGACTATAACACCTTTAGGAATACCATTACCAGCGGTGTAGAAGTAAGAACTTTGGCTAGGTAATAGTGACCTCTAACATTTTCTTCAACCATGCGCTCAATTTCACTCTTTACAAGCATAAAGGGAATGTATGGTGATGTTGGGAGGAACGCCTCCGAGGGAATTAGGTGAATTTCATGATCATGTTTCCGGTGGGTGGAAGACCTTTGGGAGTATCTTCAAATACTTTTGAATTCCTATCAATGATCCCTTGGATATGCGGAGGAATAGATGGCTAGATGTTTGAACATCCAGTGAAGGAGCATAGTTGTGCAATATTGCCTTGATGCCCCTTTTCAATAATTTTGTCGTACCATTAGATGATCACCTTACCGGGTTTCCACGTGATACCTCTTAACTCAATTTCTTTTCCTTTATTGAAAGTTTATTATTTAATTAAAAGCCACTGTTCCTAATAGTTGTAACCATTGGATTCCTAGTACAACATCAACACCACCCATGGGTACATAGCAATCATTGGACTATTCATTACATATTCCCCATAGTAAGATTGATCTTATTGCATTTTTCGAGCAATTGATAGTTCCTCCATATCTGATCATTACTTGAAAATATGTACATTTGGATAGCCACAAAGAAATTGAGAGCTTTGGCTAATTTATAGTGAATGAAATTATGATTCTTTGCCGAGAATCAATTAGGACTATTACCTTTTTCTTTTGATGTATCCTTTGATCTTGAGGGTTTGAGATTGCTAATTCCGATAATCGTTACTGCGATATCACGTGGGAGTCAACTCTTGAGGGAGCCGAAATTATACAACGTTTCATCTTGAGATGGTTCTTGTTCTTGTTCTTCTTCCTCTTCACAATCCCAATGGCAGAATAATTTCTTCTCCACCACACTTATGTCCCTTATTGTACTTTGTGTCATAATTAAAGCCTAAACCTTTTTCTTTTCTTTCCTCAAGTATTTGAGATTGTCAACCTTGTAGGTTGAGGTGTTTTAGAAGAAAGGAGCATTATTCTCTCTATAGGTGTTAGGATTGGTCCTTCTAGTATACATAGCCATATTTTACTTTCAACCTTCACATACCTTAAATGCATTCTCAATGATTTAGACAGGTTTAGTAGAACCTCATGTTGATGTTATCCTTTGAAGTTCCTATGAATACATCCGTCAATTTGCTCATCACGGAATATCATTGCCCTAATATTCAATATTTAGGAGTTCCTCAATGTGCACCATTGGCTAAACCAGCACAGCAGAGATTCCCCATCCAATTGGCTAAAGAAGGTATTTCTCTTGATCTGAAAAATAATAAAGGCTTGTAGAGAATGTTTATAGTTTAATTCAAGTGTTCTTATGCAAATGGATCAATTTTGCAAAACCCAAATTTGTATAGAAATTACACATTCAAGATCACGGATAATAGAAACAAATAACTTGTTGATGAACAATAAACACATAACACAACAGATGATAAAGGTTCACCCCTCTCTTGGGCTACATCTCGGTCTAGCTTCCAATGGATCTTTTATATTATTTGCTCCAAGTGATAAAATATATTAGTAATGCTCAAAATTGACAGATGGCTCGGTGGCTTCAAAGCGTCAAAATCCCTAAATTTGGGCTTTTTATTTTGATTTGGCTAAAAATTGAAGAAGATAGGCTTCTGGAAATTCCCCTTCAAACTTGTTGTCTATAAAGGTTAGTAAAATGCACCTACGTATGTCAACCTAGCTCCTAATACGCACGATCGTTTACGTGCTAAAACCTAGCATAGGGCTCTAGCATAAAAACCATAACTGCAGGATGGTTAGGGAACCTAGCCCCTAACCGCAAAAATGTTGGGCATATGGCCATATGATAGTGCATAAAAAGGGGATAAGGTTTAAAACCAAGTCATATAGTAAGGCCCATGTGTCTAGGTGCACGGGCTTTAAATTTGTTTGAAACGTGCGGGGCTTTGAACATGCGCGCGTGTGGTTATATCGTGGCCTTCGCGTAGATTGGGCTGTAGGCGGTTCCACCTTAACCAAATTTCAATTCAAACTTAAATAACAAAACCGTTTATATAACAAAAGACCAACGGTGGAGTGTCGGTTGGGTAACCCTTCTAAAGCTCTTCCCCTACCCGGGTAGGTGTGAGGTTGAGTCCTGTGACTACGAAGTTTATCAATGCCAGGCGACCGTGGCGACCCTTGCCGGAATACATTGTCCTCGTCAAACCAACCACCAGATGCCGCGTGTTGGATGTAGAATTTAATCCGCCTAAGCGCCAGTGTCTACCGCCAACTCAACCCTACCACATCATCCTTGATTGCCACATCATTGTATGTCCACCCGCGTCATGCAATACGATACGCCAAGTCGGCATCGTAGGAGGCTGGCCTGGTGCTTAATTTTTATGTTTGACGATTTAAGTGATGTAATTGTCTCACTCATCGGCGTACTTTTGAACCTGAACAAGTTGCGTTTGGTTTGTGGCTTGAGTAGAGACCTCGCACCAGTGATTTGAGGCGATTCCAAGCACTTTGAATTTTTGACAAAATTTGATCCCTTGGATCACACATCATCCATTAGAAATTTTGTAGCGGACCTCAAAGGCTGGTACCAATCTATATGAGGTAAGGGTATAGTTCCCTCCTGCTTTCCAACCTCAATCCGCTTTGCTTTGCTTGGATTTGTGCCTTTTAAGACCAATTTGAAGATATTTCACATTTCCTCGCTTTGAAGTTCACATTATCTCCACAGTCAGGATTGTAATCTTCATCTTGGGTTAAGCTTCAAGATATTTTTGGGAAATCTTGAAGGAATCGAACATTTCCCCTTTGATTGATGATCAAGGGGAGGCTCATACAATTTCAAATTCTCAACATTAACAAGCTTTGCATACATTTCATATAAGGAGGTAAATTCAAATGGAAGGCATTGTTGCCAATCTTGTCAAGAATCTTGAAAGGACCATATCTAATTGGTTTTAGGAGTTTTTACCTTCTCCTTTAGACCTCTCCTTGCTGATGTAAAGAAAAAACTTCATCTCCAACTTGGAAACTTGATCAACGATTAACGTCTTGTCTTGTCTTGTGCTTGGCTTGACTCTTTTCCAAGCGTTCTTGTACCATTTGATGTATCGGTGAATTTGTTCAATGGGCATACGCCCTATCAAATGTGGCTTCATCAATAGCAATATCCTTCCAAAGATAAAAATCTAAAGGAGATTTGGGAAATAGCCAAAACATACTTCAAATGGCAATGTTTGAGTTGAAGAGTGCTGCTTCGGTTATGAAAAGCATTCTTAATGTAGTGTAAATGCTCATCAAAGTTTAGGATGCGCTTCTTGCAATAGCCATGAAGAATATGCACCACTATTCTGATGACCCATACGTTTGACCATCGGTTTTACCGGATGAAAAATGTACTCTTTTCAGTTTGGTGTGCCAGGTGCCCATAAGCTTCGACCAAAGAAAGTTTCCAATAATCGAGAATCGATGAAATAATGGATTTAAGGCAATCAAAATTATTGCACTCAAACATTTTGAAAGATCATTTGTGTCATTTGTTCAACTATTACTTGCTTCTTACAGGGCATCAAAATACACATTTGCTAAATCAATCAACCACGACATAAAGGTAATCATGATTTCTTTTAGACATAGGTAAGACCTCCTACAAAGTCCATGGAATACTTTCCCAAGGACGAAGAATCGGAAGTGGAATATACAAACCCAACTTCGATTGCTAGGTTTGCTTGTGGCACATAACGAACATCCACGAACATATCTTGAAATACTTTCATTCATTTAGGCCAATAGCGATTTTTACCAAATTAGCCATTGTCTTGCCTACACCAAAGGTGACCGACAATAAAGAAGAATGGGCTTCTCTTATTATGTTGATTCTTTCACTTTGTAGAATACATAACTTGCAAAGATGATACAAAAGATTATCATGCACATGGTAATCTAATTCCTCAACATGGTTAGAATGACACAAAGTTGCATATACTTCTTTAAATCAACATCTAAAACATGTTGCTCAGCATAACTCTCATGCATGATGGGACTATGCTTAAGAATAAATGAAGCAGTAATAATAATGGGCCTTGAAGCATATCAACAACTTTGTTATAAATGCACTTTCTTATACCTTATGACCAAGTGGAATTGTTTAGAAAACCCATCAGGTATACTTGCTTGTTGTAGCTTTGTTTGTGATTGTGGTATTGGCAGTGGTTGATGATTTATTGGACAATGGTTTCACCCAACAAATAATGTTTCATTTTTTCTGCTTGCACCAATTAAGCATATCCATATCTAGCGAAGTGGGATGAGACAATCACGACACTGTTAAAAGTTTGAATGAAAACAAATGGGCTTATAATGTTGTAACAAGACTGCTCCCATTGCATGATTACTTGCATCTGTCTAGATTCCAAAAGGTTGTCTTAAATTCAGAAATGCAAGAACCGGTGCTGAACTGATATTTTCTTTCAAAGTATCAAAATCCTTTTGTTCTTGCCTCCCATTGGAAAACTTGGCAGCGGCTTATTACTTTGCATGTAATGGAGCTGCAATTGAAGAAAAGTTAACAATAAACTTACTCTAATATTGGGTTGCTCCCAAGAGCCTTCTTACACCTATGCATTGTTGGGCTTGCAGGCCTCCATTATGACTTTGACGGAGGGATCAATTTTCAATTCACCTCACCAACAATATGCCCAGAGTAGATAGAAGTGAAGTTTTCAAAATCACATTTAGACATCTTCAAAACAACTTTTCTTTCTCAAAACATCTAAAACTTTGGCTTTCACATGCTTAACAAGCTCTTCATGAGATTTTGCTGAAAATCAAAATACCATCCAAGTAGACAATACACAATCATCAAGAAAAGGCCATAAAACATCACTCATAACTCTCATGAAAGTAGAAGGTGCATTGAAAAGTCCAAAGGCATTACCATCCATCAAACAAACCGCTTTGTTTGAAATTTCATCTACATGTGTCCTTTGGCAATCCTAATCTGACGATATCCGCTTCTCAAATCCAACTTAGTAAAATATTAGCATCTTTCAATTGATCAAACAAATCATCAATTCTAGAAGGAGGACGATTCTTTCTGCAATGTGATATCTTGTTCAGACCGAAATCAACACACATACACCATGTACCATCTTTCTTTGGCACTGCTGGTGGAGATCCACATATGGCGATGTGCTTGGCAAGATGACCCCTTTGTAAAGCAACTCTTGGATTTGTTTTGATTTCAACATTCTCCATGGCTGACATCACAGTACATACCAATGTTTGGAAGAAGGAAATCTTCTTGTTGCAATTGTATTTCATGTTGGATGCCTTCTTGGAGGTGAAATCCCTTTGGTTCTGAGCTGTCTCATCATATTGGTTAACAACCTCCTATAAATTAAGACTCAACAACATCACAATAGAAAACCGTTTTCAACTTATTATCTTTTGGGTTTAATCATCCAAGAGAACAAATTATTGCTAGCATTGACGAATCTCTTCATTTTACGTACGCATTTACCAGTGGCGAGAATTTCATGCCTTTAATATGTGCTGCTCCAATGTTCTCGTATTTTTAAACAAGTGATACTTATTCTCCTTGTGATGAAAATGGCTCTTCTATCATATAAATATGGGCTTCCCAACCGCGATACCTACAGTCCAAAGGAATAACATCAAGCTCTACCTCATCTATAAAATTTGTGGTGATGGCAAACCCTAGTTTACACCTTCTTGTCACCTACAACTTAGCATTATCACGTAATATGTAGAGAGGGTATGGTTTTAGGATGTGTAATGGTTTCAATTTTAATTTCTTGGCTTGGTGTCTTGGTCTGAGGGTTTGCTTGAGATCCGATTATCAAATAGAGTATCTATCTTGGTATGCTTTGAAGAAACAACCCTTATGTGAAAAGTTCTATTCTTTCTTTTCTTGTCGAGTTACATTGAAGTTCTTGTTACTTCGAAGGGAACTAGTACTTGCAATAGAACCCTTACCTTGATAACCCATGGTAATCTTTGTTTCATCACTAGAATCCGAACCTAAATCATGTGTTATTGTATGTTAGGGTCCTAACCGCTTTTATAGGTAGATCAATAATATTAGGATGTAATAAAGGGTCAATATTAATAAGATTTCAATAAAATAGAATAGAAATGGGATGTAAGAAGACCTAATAGAAGCTTCGCTTCTAGAAGGATCTTCCTCTAGATGCTTCTTTTTAGTATAAATAGAATTCGAGTGTGAAATCTGCTTGGATATTATTATTATTATTATGGCTATTTGCTTTCGATTGGAGGTTGGACCCTCGAAGAGACACATGAACATTTCTACTCGGGTCAGTGCTATTTACGTTCAGTGCTATTTACGTTGCTATTTGTTATATCATTTAAATTGTATGGTGAAGATTATCGTTTGTCATTATTTTTCTTTACATTATTACATTATTTCTAGCATTTCGTCTACGTACTACATATTTTATATATCGGTATCTTGCAAATTGGTGTCAGAGCACTTTCCTTGGCAAATTATTGGGTATTTTTTTCTTGAGGTAGAGGCATTATTCGGCGTCTTTTGACCCGCGAGAGATGTATGGATTACGGCATAAACCAGCGGTTGGGGATTCCTTACCTTGAGAATACAGTGGTTCTTAAAGGCGCGTTTGTTGGCCGCTGCTGTAACCCACATTGGGTACCGCCGAGGTGGTAGCGCATCGAGGCCGTACACAATGTACGGACCGGCCTAGATTCCTGAAGCCCTCTGTAGATAAACCCTATCAGTCGGTTTTGCTATAGTGTCCATAGAAACTGACGCCGGGGAAGATACTCTCTAGTACTGGGTAGTGGGATTGATGCGGCTAAAGATGCAGTCTATCCTCCTTAGTTAGTGCCACGAGATATTGGGTCAAATTACCTACTTGTTGGACCCGCTTGCATTATATCGAGCTAGCAGAGCCGAGCCAGCAATGCAGAACCACGGAATACCTAACCCTTGGGGAACATAAGCGACAACATAAACAAATTGGCCGGCGAGATCTATTAACCCGCTTTTTTTTTTTTTTTTTTTTTTTTTTTTTTTTTTTTTCATAATTTGGGGATTTCAACAGCGCAACATTTTTCAGACCAAGGCGTAACCCAGCGGTACGTAAAAATTCCGTCTCTTACCCTGCATCTTTCCTCCATATCATTTTCACGCAAAAGCTGACCAATACGCCAACACCCCGGTTCACCCATTTTGACCATTGTTGGAATATCCCATTAGATTCATCTCTTAGCCTCATCACTTTCCCCATATCATTTTTTACGCAAAATTCCGACCCGCCCGCGCACCCTTTTAGTTCAAAGTCATCATGGCCCATACCCGGAACCAAGAGCGAGAATCTCGCTTCAACACCCTGCAATCTGGTTTAATTGAGATCCAACAAGAAGTGCAACTACTCACTGCTACTATTGCCTCCGTGATACCTCCATGAATGCATCAGTCCAGGATAAGCCGTCACCCGATCCACTTAATGGCGGAGTAAAAATGAGCAGATAAATGCGTTGTAGCACTCTGCACCAAACTCAAAATCCCTCGATGATGATGTACCTAAAGGCGAAGGTGAAACCTCTTCCGTCCTTTCAACCACATCATTTTTCAAAGGGACATACGCCTTCTTCGGGTGGATGTAACTAAATTTGATGAAGCTCAGAGACCATTGGTTGGGTCACATAAATGGAACATTATTTTCTCTCTCTACAACATTCTGGGTGACTTGGCCAAACTTGAGGTATGGGTGTTCTCCATCTTGATCAGAGCAGCGGCAATGGTGGCAATGGAGAAAAACTTCCGATCAAGGATATATTGCTTGGACCCAATTTGTTCTTGAGATTTATGAACGCTTTGACCTTGACACCATTACAACCATTTGAAATGGTTTGACAAAATTGAAACAATCAGGAACAGTGGAAGATTTTATAGCTGCCTTTGAGCGCTTGTCTTTTTAGACAGTGGGCATGTTTGATGCCTTCTTTCGAGAGTGCTGTCGATTGGCTGGGAGGTGGGGCCCATGTTCGCCAATGGCTCGGCCCGACTTGGGTGGGAGCTACCAAAAAAGCCAAAGAAGCACAACAAATTGTTTCCTCTCAAACAACCGTAAAGCCTTCTTTTTCCGATTGCCTAAATTGATCAAACCCACTACTCCCTCGCCCTTAAAGTCAAGAATTAGCAGGGATTGAAATGGTACGAACTGACGACTCAAGGGGCTTTGTTATAGCGTGATGACAAAATATTTCGGGCCACAAATCGGGAACAAAAGCTCTTGCTTAAGCGCCTAAGGGATATTCAAGAAGGCGATGATGACACTTCCCATGTTACCGAGTCACAAGAAACTTCTGAAATAAATCTCGCCGACCCTCTGGGAAAAGGGCCATCCGACACCGCAATGCTCTCAGGCTTCGCTGACTCTCATTCTAATCGGTTATATCAAGCACGAAAAGTCATCATCTTGGTTGATAGTAGCCGCACCCACAACTTTATTCATCCTTGCGCCAGCCCAAAACCGCTGTATATCCATGTAGTTAATAATTTCCAATCCTTGATTGCCAATGGGGGCTCTATGAAATGTGGAAGACATTTACGTGAAAATGTCGTCAAATATAGGTGACTAACCTCAAATCTCATATGTTTGCTAATGACATGGGAGGTTTGTGACATTGTGTTGGGTCTTAGAATGGCTCCACGGAACCTTGGTCCCATTCTCCATGGACTTTCAAAACTCCAACCATGCAATTTGACCCGGTGGCCACAAACATAAATTTCAAGGAAGCATCAACGGGTTTCTCCACGAAATCATCAGTTCTCATCGCGTGGAGAAATTGCTCAAAAGGTTAGGGTGTCATAGCCCAACTCCATACCATTCAAGCCAATGAAACACCCTTTTTTCTGCAGGACCCCCAATCCATCCTCCCTAAACATAAAGTGGTTTTTTCAACTCCCCAAGGAATCCCCCCTTCCAGCGGTGTCCATGATCATTCCATTCCCTTGTCCCAAGAACCTTCCCCCCAACATACGTCCAAACCGCCCTTGCCCGAGAAGGGAATGAAATTGAAAAATGGCGTCCGGGGAACTCGCTACTGGCAGGGTCATCCGGAGTCTAGCCACGAGTCCTTACTCCTCTCCGTTGCGTCATGGTCTTAAGAAAGAAGGTTCTTGGCATGTGTCGACTTCCGTGCCCTCGATAAACTCACCATCAAATAC
Source organism: Picea sitchensis (assembly GCA_010110895.2). Lineage (NCBI taxonomy): Eukaryota > Viridiplantae > Streptophyta > Pinopsida > Pinales > Pinaceae > Picea > Picea sitchensis. The sequence continues at coordinate 14,860 of SNQJ01S0170355.1, forward strand.
AAACTTCCCATTAGGTCATTGACCTCGGATGAAGCGGAAGGTGAATTTTAATTCTTCACCAAGAAACTTGATCTTACGTCGGGCTATCGCAAATCCATTATGAAAAGAATTAGAAGCATTCCTAAGCTGACCTTTCGCACTCATGAGGGCCACTACGAATTTTTGGTCATGCCCTTTGGGTTTAATAACGCCTCCACTTCCCCGAACCTCATGAACCCATCTTCCCTTTCTACGTCATTTTGTCTAGTTTTCTTTGGCGATATCCTCATATATAGCAAGACATGGAAGAGACCATCGACTCATGTGGATCAAGTCCTCAACCCTTTCGCTCACGATACCGACTTTTCCTCAAACGGTCAAATATTGCTTTTTGAATTGCATCCGAAGTAGAATACTTGGGTCATCTAGTGAGCAAGGATGGTGTCAGGGTGGTTAGAAAAAGATTGAATCATGCAAGATTAGCCGCGCCTAAGACTCTCAAAATCTTTGCGTGGATTTTTGGGCCTCGGGTATTATTGCAAGTTCGTCAAAATATGGAAGATACAGCACCCGGCTCTCCTTAAGAAGAACTCCACTTGGACCCGGACCCCAGCCGCTGATCAAACTTTTCAAACTTTGAAGATAGCCATGTGCACCACTTTGGTTACAGCTCTCCCAACTTTCACAAAGACATTTGTGTTGGAATCGCGGCGCGTGAGGGAAAGGAATTGGTGTTGTCCTTATGCAGAGGGTCGACCTTTGGCCTTCCGCGACAAACAAGCGTACGAAAGAATGCAGGCAAACCCTATTTATGAAAAATGTTGGCCATTCGCATCTGATTGAATTATGGCATCCACTTATCTCTTGAGACATGATTTAAGTGGAACTGATCTGTCAAAGCCTCAAGTACTTTTTGGAACAACTCATTTCTTCCCAGGAGCAACAAAAAATGGGACACTAACTTTGGTATGATTATGAGATAATTTACAAGAAGGGCAAAGAAAGTGTAGTGGCCGGATACCTTTATCCGGGGAAATATGAGATGGGGATCGCACCTCTCCTTCATTTGTACCCGGATTGGGCAAAGCACGTACCAAGAATGGCTACCAGGGCCCCAAAAAGCTTCGCATCTAATTGTGGCCGAAACAGTAGCCCGGGATCCCCGGTACTCGCAGCGGGGATGAGCTTCGATACAAAAGGTCGCTTGTATTTAAGTAAACAATCAAGCTCAAATCCACGGTACTCTACGAGCTTCATGCTACACCCACTGTTGAGGGCTTTTCGGGGAGTTCCACTAAAACATGTAATGGCGAGTTAAAAGAACCGCGCTTTACGGGATGGTATGAAGCGGGATATCCATTCCGGTTTGTGGCTGGCGAATGTGAGGGTATACCAAACGCAACAAAGGGAGAAATTAGAAATCTCCGGGGCACACTCCAGCAGCTTCCAATTCCTCCCGATATTTGGAAGGATATATCTATGGATTTTATTACAGACTTACCGTCGAGGAATAAATCGGTGATAATGGTGGTGATCGTAACACCAAAAAGTATGCCATTTTGTACTCTTACCATTTCTTTTGCACTGGTGGCCCAAATTTTCATGGATCGGTCTTCAAGCTTCATGGCATGCCAAAATCCTATTGTTTCTAATCGAGGACCCAACTTTCACAAGCAATTTTTATCAAGAACTATTTAAGCTACAAGGCACCACAGTTGCATCATCAACTTATCGTAGAATGAGGATGGTCAGCGAGTCGTCCAACAAGTGTTTGGAAACTTATGTGAGGTGTTTTGCATATGCGAGGTGCTGCATCGGAAAAACAACACCGATTAGACTCAATGGTTACCCCTCGCCCGAATGGTGGTACAACACTACATACCATAAAACCACTAGCATGACTCCTTTTGAAGCAATGTATGGATAGAAGACACCATCAGTTATCTCATACTTACGTGTACCTTGAAGGTCTAGGTGGTCGACCAAACACTTACGGTCAGAGAGGATATCGCCGTTTTCCCTCAAAGGAACTTGGTCATGGCCAGGCAGATAAACCGACAAGCGGATCAAAGATTAAATTTCGGGCGGCAATTTGTAGAAGTCCGAGGGTGTTTAGCGGTTTGCAACCATATAAACAAGCCCTCAAGAGGCCCGGCGATTATTCGGAAGCTAGCAAATTTATGTGCCGACGGTTCAGCGTGTGGGACAAGTTGCATATAAGTTAGCTATGCCCAATCAGTCGAAGCTACATCCACAGTTTTTCATGTATCACAGCGAGAAGGTGATTGGAACCAGTGCCAACTTCAAAATAACCTTCCAGAGTTAGCCGGAAAGGATCCATTTATTACAACCGAGGCGGTTTTGAATGAGAGGGCGTCGGCTGCGTCAGCGAACCATCAAGGAAGTTAACCGTGCAGGTGGAAGATATGACTCCGGTGGATGCCGCGGGAACCCGGCTACCGTTAAGCGGCACCGGTTTCCACATCTCAAGCCTTGAGGACAAGGTTGTTTTAAAGGAGACGGACATGTTAGGGTCCTGGCAGCACATAGGTATATTATCAATGTACCGGTGTAATGAGGTTAATATTAATAAGGTGTTTCAATAAAATAGAATAAAGGCGGATGTGAAGACCTAATAGAAGCTTCGGCTTCTAGGGATCTTCCTCTAGATGCTTCTTTTTAGTATAAATGGGAATAGAGGGTATGAGAACCCTAGCGGAGATATTATTGTAGCAGTATTTTCGGTGGAGTTGCCCCTCGAAGGGCACGTGAACATTGCTATGCGAATCAAAGTGCTATTTACGTTCAGTGCTATTTACCATTTGCTATTTCATATATCATTTACGTGTATTGTGAACATTATGCTGCATATTTTACTATTATTACGGTATTTCTAGCATTTACGTCACATCTTGCATATTTTATATATGGTATCTTACATAATCCCTTTGGTTCTGACATCATCATATTGGTTAACAACCTCATATAGATTAGATTTTAACTTTGCATAACAACCTTGAAATGCTTCGTTTTCAACATTATCTTTAGGTTTAATCATCAAGAGAACAAAATTATTGCTAGCATTGACTAATCTCTTCATTTGTCCGCATTTACAAATTAAATTCATCTTCTTTGTATGTGCTCAACAATGTTCTCAACTCCATTTTAAACAAGTGATACTTATTCTCATGACGATGAAAAATGGCTCTTCTATCATATAAATATGGGCTTCCCCAACCGCGATACCACCGGATATCGAGGAATAACATCAAGCTCTACCTCATCTATAAAGAATTTTGTAGTGATGGCAAACCCTTCGGAGTTTACACCTTCTTTTTACTTGTAATTTAGCATTATCGCATATCCAGCGAGGAGGGTATGGTTTAGGATGTGGAATAGTTTCAAAATTTAATTTCTTGGCGTTGTCTTCGGATCACGAGGGGTTTGCCCAGAGATCGATTATCAAATAGAGTATCTATCTTGGTATGCTGACAACCATATGTGAAGAAGTTCTAATCTTTCTTTTTTCTTGTCGGTTTCATTGAAGTTACTGTTGCCAGAAAGACTAGTACTTGCAATGGGAACCTTACCTTGATAACCATGGGCGTAATCTTTTGTTTCATCACGGTCGAGGAACCTAAACAGCGGGGCTTTGAGCAGCGTCGCAGTCGAGATTAATTAGAAGCCATTAATATGACCGAGAACAGGGCTTAGCCAGGCAATGCCTGTAAAATATAATTCAAACTTAAATATTTTTAAAGCGTTTATATAACAAAAGGAATAGCGGTGAAGTAGCGGTTGGGCGACTATTCCCCAAATCTCTTCCACCTTTCGGAGGTGGCAATTCGAGTCTGCCCGACTACACAAGTTTTATCCGATGCCGGTGACCGCGTGGGTATTGCCAGGGCCGCGTGTGGGATGCTAATTCATCCACACAACTACCAAGCAACACCTACCAAATTAGCCACGCCATGTCGCCGTACTGGCCCTACGCCACATCATCGTATGACCCTTCCGTCATCATACGATACGCCATGTCAGAGCATCCGTGCGGTAATACCGCAGGTCAGCAATTTTTTTCTGTTTGTGATTTGTAGACGAACGTGATATCTACTCATTCTGACGTCGTTTGAACACGAGCGAAGGTTATTGTTGTTGGGTTGACGGCGAAGACCTACCTGGATTGATTTGAAGGCGATTAGAGCACTTTGAATTTTGAGCAAAATTTGATCACACTGGATCCTCCTTGTATCCTCATAGTGTGCTATCATTTCTTAAATGAAAATTGTCCAAGTGGCCGAGGTGATTTCTGCCGAGTCGAAGCCATCCCGACACCGCGCCCACAAATTATTTGGGTTCTAAATAAAAGAAGCAATTCATTTACGCGCACATTGGTAATGTGGCACATTATGTAGATCAATATATTGCTCCATCGGAAGTATCCATGTGATTGGGTCATATAAAGAAGCAATTCGTACCTTTTGTGTATGTGGCACATTATGTAGATCAATATATTGCTCCATCTGAAGTATCCATGTGATTGGGTCCTTGCCATCAAACTTCCTCATATCGATCTTAGGAACGTGGTTGGTCTTCAACCAAAAGTTGGAGTTTCTCCATTCTTGATTCACCTTCCTTGTCTTCTCATCATGAATTTCATGGGATACATTTTCACTTTTAGGTGTCCTCTCTATTAGGAAATTTTTCAATCCTTCCATGATCTCCCCTTTTAAACCATCCATCTTAGTATCCAACTTAGCTTCCATTGAATCCATCTTAGTATCCAACTTAGCTTCCATTGAATCCATATTCTTTTGTAGTTCATTTATGTCCCTACGCATTTCTTCACCTTCATCAAGAGTCCAAGTAGGATTGTCTGGAGGCTTATTTGGTGTAGAATTTCCCTTTTTTGGTGGCATGTTCGCCAAGTATCACTTTAAAACTTGATTTTGAGGTGGTTCTGCTAGACAATCTTTCGTTTATTGTATCTCCAAAATTTTGGCCCTTATAAGTATGAGATTTTATTGTTTGTAGGCCTCTGATATTTCCTCTCTTCAATGCCCCAGATCTGATAAAAATTGGATGTGCCAAGTGGAATTTACGGTAACTTCCCCACAACTTGTTGATTTTTGGCCTTTCCAGAAGATCTAACTTGTATAGCGTGCCCTACACAAAATAATTGATATAAAATTCTAAAAATTGTACCAGAACTACTATGAGCGATCCACTATCCAATGAAATAGGTCTCACTCAATTTGGATACTCTAGGAGGAATTTATGATTGTTTTATCAGGAACACCTGCTTGAGACTAGTCAAATACCCTATCTTCAACAAGGTGTATCTACAAATTTAAGATGATCCAAAAGATGAAATTGCTACCACGGATACCTTACTAATTTATGAGAATACCCTCCAGATTTCAGGGTCTGAAACATTACAAAAAACAAATTATAGCGAACATTCCACAATGACTCAATTCAGGATGATTCCAGAACCCTATCTTAAAAAGGTTGTATCTTCAAAAGTATAAGGCCTCATGAGCTGAAATTTTAACCCAACGTACCTTGATCTGTCTACTAAATATCCTCCAATCCGTTCCTTATGAATCATTATAGAAAAAAAGTTATAGCAAAAATTACACGGTGTCTCAGATGTAGCAACGAAACCCCAAGACCTTGAGCTCTGATACCATATGTTAAGAACCAAATATCAATATAGCATAGAAAAACCTCAGAATAAGTACTCAACACCTTGAAAAAGAGAGAATTTTAGATAA
>SNQJ01S0170357.1:0-20615 GCA_010110895.2 Picea sitchensis
AACACCTTCCACCAAGAGAAATGCCAAAAATGCCAAGTAAAATCTTCCTTCAACATGTGGGCCTCAAAATTTCAGCCAATAACCCTAAGAAGGGCACAAATTTCAGACCTCACTAATGAGTGAGTGAAAGATGATGAAAATATGTTGGCAAAAACCCTCAATATATAGCATACCAATGACCTAAATTACATTTTAGGTCATTAAAAGGTCGACAAGGCCAAAATACCAAAATCATACTGTTTTACATTAAATGTGTTAAAATTGAACCCTAATCAAGCAATAGTGATACGTCCAACGTGGTACCTGTCCGTCGGGCATGATCCTGCACATCAACAGCTATGGCCTCCATGGGCTCATAAGTCACAGAGATCATAGCAATGTCAATCACTTCTAACCATCAATATTTATTAAACATGTGCATAAAACACCTTTACCCCAGTCTAGTGCTCAAAGACATTATACAAGTCTGCGATAGAAGTTTGGGGGAAGTGACAGGACGTCCTATTGGGCTAGAGTCTAAAAACAAAGGATCAAATCCAAGTCATGCAAGTGGGTGAGGTGGATGGGGATGCCTGGGCAAAAGGTGTAGTGATAGAAGGGATGGCTTACCGGTGGGTGCCTCTGTGGAGGGAGAGCTGCACCTGTCATGGATGCAATGTTTCCAAGCCCATTCATGCCTTTTATCTTCATTCTTTTTTTTCCAAGATACTAGTGAAAGGACACTGCCCTGGCTTGGTGACCAGTGGTGGCAATGTTAGCCACAAGCATTTCACAAAAATGAGAAGGCTGGTTCGTGATGAGACCCCCTTTCTCTTGGCCATGCCACCAAGAGCCACTACCTTGGCGTGGTGACCAGATGTTGGTAGTGTCATACCGCTAGATGCCCATGGACCTAATAGACTGGCTTGTGATGAGACCCCCTATCCTATAATGACCCTACTTTGGGACATCATTACATTACAGAGGGTTATGATGACTAGTAGTCGATCTGGCTTTTGGTACTCCATGTCTAGGACCTTTGGGCCTCGAGACATAATCTCCTTGTTATCCCTAAAAGTGGGGGATAATAGTAACAAACTTACAATATGATCCATGCAGACCCATTACATTATTATCCTATGCAGGGGAGCGGAAATTCCAGTTACAAAAAGAAGTGTCGAGGGAAAAATTGCCTTGTAGAACTAGTAAGTCTTCAAATTTGTTGCACCATCAGGTACATAGCTTCATGATACATGGAGTTGACCCCCTAGTTGAAATAGGTGGTCAACAGGTAGGTGGACAAACTAGTTTTGAAGGTCTTGTATAAAAAGAGACCTAAGACATTTCATTTTAACACAACAATCTCACTTGAGAATTACATATACATGGCTGAATTTTTCGCCCCTCTTAGGAAAATCTCATATCTCTCTTCTTGATGCTATTGGGATGCTAGTACATTTGTCTTTGGAGCTAAAGTGGTGCGCTACCCTCTTGGAGGCTTGTCTCTTGCATGTTGATGGAATGTTCTTGGTAGATAAGGGTTTTGCATGCTTTCTATTGAAATTGGTAAGATATTTTCTGCATATTGTTAGTAATTTCTTCTTTGTTTCAAGGTTATTCTTGCCTAAAACCCTTGGAGGAGTATAAGGGCTGCGGGCAAACACCCTCTACCAAGTCTATCATATTTGTTGTTGGATAAGCCTTTTGTCAAGGTTGCTAGGTGGAGTAAAAGGGCTTACACCCACCTAGATTTACCTTTTTGGATTTACTTGCTCTAGTTAGTAAAAGTGCTTACACCCCTAGAGAAGTAGTAGATCTAACTCTTACACCCAAGACTCGATAACCCAATAGACTAGGCACTCATCTACTTGCATTGGAGAAATAGAATCATTGCATTGAAATACGTGAATTTTGGAGATATTGCTTTTGTTCAAGTTGGAATCAATTTTACATGTTACAAGCTTGCTTGAGCCACTAGGGCATCTAGCTTAGCCTTGTTATTCTCTTGCTGCAATTACTTTAATGCTACAGCCATTAGGGCTGCAGAAAAACACTCTTAAACTCTTTCTTTACTCACTAATCTACCATTGAAATTTGCTTACAAGCTACCATATTAAAATCTACTTGTCATTGGCTATCTTTTGGGTGGATTGTTTGTCGATTTTAGTGGATAGATATTGCTGCTGTAGTAGTTGTTTGCTACAGCCATAAGGCTGCCCTAATACTTTGCTGATAACATCATTTAGCAGCCCTATTTTACTGTCAAAGCTTGTGCTTAAGTATTGGAAAATGATCTACATGTTTAGTATTTGATCATCTAATAAACATTTGATGCTTTTGATGGTTAATTCTGCAGTGAACAATTCTTTCCATTGCTGATATATATATATATATATACTGCTGCAATTTAGGACAACAAGCTTTCCTTGCTTGTCCCCTTGTCGATTTGGCTTGTATCTCGATCAATTGTCTTGTCTCGGGCAGGTTTAACATTGTCTTGCAGGTACACAACACTTTGACAACCTCCCTTCATCAACAAGACTTCTTTCCAAGCCTTTTTCCGCTTCCAAGGTTGACCTATAGGGGCTTCATTGGTCATTCTACCACTTTCCATCTCAATCCCCCTAGGGTCACCAGGATTCCCCCCTTATGGTGACTTATCATCACTAAAGCGAGGGGATTATGTATCTAAGATGACAGTGGGTAGCTATTCCCGTAGTTGTCACACTCATGTGGATTGGGTCGGGCTTTGCCCAACCTACAATCTGTGCCATAACAGGCCTAGAGACATGGTGCCATGTAGAGAGAGGAATGGATACAACCTGATTAGATTACATTGTTTAATTAAGTTAGGAGCTGCAATAAAAAATTGTATCGTTAAGTTTAATACATAAGTTAGGGTAACTCAAGTTTTTAGGTGGTTATGGATCACAGACGATGCTTTATGATTCAACGTTCATGTAATAAACAATGAAGTATAACTATCGTTAGTTTCTCTTGATTTGTGTGCACTCTCTCTTTATTCTACCCAATCAACAATTTACTAAACAAAATTAATGATTGTTTTATCTTCAACTCTGTTTGAATGCTGATGCATCATACAGGTTGATGACTGCTTGGAGATATGAACATTTTGGTTTCTTTTGCAACTCTATCTTTCAATTAGATTAATTTTAGAAGTATTACTGGACTCTTGCAGCTTGTACATGTAAACACTAGTATATATCAACATTGATACAGATTTCTTGTAGGCTGAAAGTCTAATTCAAGTTAGCAATGGCATGATGCTACAGGTTCTCCTAGAAAGAAATGTTCAGCTACTTTTAGGCTACTTCGTGAGTAGTGTGAGAAAAGCTTATAACTCCAAGGAGCCTGAACAATATGAAGAAACTTCTGCAGCACACATTATGCCCACAGGGAAATCAGAAGACTTGTTCATATTGGATCTTCAACCTGCTCAAAAGGGTTTGCCAAGTCAGACTTTGGAAGCAGATTTAGTCCTTTGGACAGTTGGAGCTAAGCCTCAAGTCCCCTCATTCGATTCTTCTTTTCAGGTCCAGCAATTTCCTATAAATGGCAGGGGACAGGCAGAGATTGATGAAACCCTTCAAGTAAAGGGCCATCCACGAATATTCGCTGTTGGGGACTCAGCGGGTTTGAGAGATTCCTCTGGTAGACTTCTTCCAATGACAGCACAGGTAGATGCCTATATTTCCGGAAGGTACACTAGATTGTTGGAAGGAGTATAGCATGTAAATAAATTCTGCTGATCTACTGTACATAGATTGCCATTTTGTTTAATCTGGATTCAGTTTTATCTTGTTTAACAGGTAGCGATTCAGCAGGCAGATTTTGCTGGTTGGAATCTTTGGGCAGCAATCAATGACCGGCCTCTTTTACCTTTCAGGCATGAACCCTGAGCTTGTACATTACTAGTATGCTTTTAGGACATGATTGCTGTTAGAATCATGATGTTTTTTTAGTAGGCTCTCTAGCCTTTTTAGATGCACGTCATGTACCTCCTTTTTCTTTTCTTTTTGGCTAAAAATGCTGGATGTACCCTGAAGTCCCTTTCACCTATTTTGGTCTTTCATGGACATTAATTTGAGTTTTAATTTCAATTTTTGATTTATAGAGTGAACTGAATGTAGGAAAGATATCAATGCCTTTAACAGTCTATTGAATGTATGCATGTAGGTCGTTGGCTTATTTAAAGAGTTAGTCATTTTATTTTGGATCAGTTTAAATTTATAAATTCATGTTATAAATCAAGATGTAGAGGATCTACAGTGAATTCTCCAACAATTCCTAATTCAGTGAGATAAGCAAACCTGAAACATAACGGCACCTTGATAAACACAAAAGACTTCAAGAGAGCGTGCAGTAGATAGGATGCCATTGAGCTTATGAACAATTCACTTGAATGAAATAATTACAAATGAGGTGGTCGGTGTGTATTTATACCAACCACTTATGGTTTAGGATGCTAGTTCTCAAAATGAGACTAGGTTGGCCCTATAATAAAATATAATAAAGTGTAATAATCAGTGTAACAACTCACAACTACCCACAGGTTGGCCCATTAAGGGTCTTGTTAAATTTACATGCAGCAGCGAGAGCCATTCCCCTGGAGGATGGCTAAGACCCTAGACAAGATCTAGGGCCCCCAGTGCACTCCTGGGGTATGTGGTCTGGGACCAAATTGATAAAGACCCTAGACAAATGTCTAGGGCCCTGCACTGGGTATGTGGTCCGACCAATTGATAAAGACCAGACAAATGTCTTAGGGCTCGAACCATGCCTCAAGTAGGAGTCTTGGTCTGGGACTACATTTGAAGTCCCTAGATATGTCTAGGGCCCCTGGACTGATCCAGGGTACCCATGCCTGGGCATTGGGTTCTGGTCTGGGACCAAGAGATTGAAGACTCTAGATATGTCTAGGGACCCTTGGACTGATCTGCATGCCTCTGGCATTGCCCTGGTCCGGGACCTCAAGAGATTGAAGACCCTAGATATACCTAGGGCCCCGGGACTGGGTCCAAGGTACCCATGCCTGGGTCATGGGAGCTTGGTCCGGGGACCAAGCATTTGAAGTTCCTAGATATGTTCAGTACCCCCCGGACTAGATTCAGGGTACTCCATGCCTCAAGTATTAGTTTCTTGGTCTCGGGACCAAGATGATAAAGTCCTCAGATACTTAGGGCCCCTGGATTGGGTCTAGGGTGCTCATGCCTCGGGCATGAGTTGATCCTTGGTCTCCCACTCGGGTAGTAAAACTTGATGGTACATGACCTTCCTTCAAGGAAGGTCATGTACCATAAGAGGGACAAAGTCCCATATGCAGTGATGATAAAGTAATAGGTTCACCATGATTTGAAGGAATGAGTAATGCCACCTTGTTAACCCTCTCTGCCCTTGGATGATTGTCCTGGGGTCCTTGTTGGTTCATTGGGGTTTTGTTTAATTGGTTGTGGGCTTTGTAAAACCCCTTTACCCCTGTTGTGTGCTTTGTCTAATTGGTTGTGGCTTTGTTTATTTTTTAAAGGGTTATGTTCTTAAAGACACTACTGCTACGCTTAAATTCCTAATTTAAACATGTGACTCTTTAGTAACTTATCTAGCCCTAATGTTGCCCTAACTTAACCCTAACTCTGCCTTATCTACTATTTAAAGAAGAACTCATCTAACATCTATTCATAACATTCATTCTACCTATGATAGTGTGGAGGTTCCTTTAGCATGCGATCTCAGTCCTTTGCTATTGATAGCTGAAGCGTGGAGCCTCTCCAAGTCCGTGGCATCCATTCCTTTTGTTTTCTGTTGAAGGTACCGTTCCTCTTATTTGTTGTTGAAGGTACCGTGACCTCTCTCTGCTGGAAGCCGCTTCTCTCTTCTTGCCTGCCGTGTCCTCTGCTAGGAGCCACATTCTCTCTGTTGTGAGGATCCTTGCTAAAGGAGTATCTACCTGAGGACTTCACGTTCCTGCCCCGTCCCAGCCCCGTCCCGTTCCCACCTGAGGGGAGGTTCTACCATGTGTTCTCGGGCCAAGAATGTGTGTAGCTCCTTTTAATTGCAGGTCAGCCATGGTCAGAGTTGTTTATGCAAAGGGGTGAGGCGGCTTTTGGTACCATGTTTGTCGTCACTGTGAAAACTTAGCTAGGTAATGGTAGGGTACAAATTTAGCTAAACAATCTCACATATCATCAGAATTATGCATATTCACACCTGTGGTCGCCTGAGGGTTTAAGTCTTTACCGAGTACTATCTTTGTGTTGTTCCTCTCGGCCTTTAGCCAACATTTCGCATGAAAGTCCCTTCCAATCTTGGCATAAAGATCTCAGCTGATCCTAACCTAATCTTATCCGAGCATACACACAAATGGTTTTAAATCCTTGGTTATTGTTTCTCCTTCACGTCAAGGCCGTGTTAGGTAAGTTTTATTTCCTACTATCTTCCTTTGAGTTGACCATTTACATAAGTGTTTATTTTGGCAAGCATTGTATAGATCTTCTGAGATGTTTATCAGAAATGATTAGGCAGCTATTAACTTATCTCTTCGATCTCGATGCTATCCCATCACAGCCTATTCACTGAAGTTTAACTGGCCCCAAGAACTGCATCGTGACAAGATCGCATCTGTATGGTACATACAGCTTTATAGTTTCATACTTCTGCTCATCTTATTGCTTGTTGTATCTGAGTTATTGACTTTCAGTTATGAGTTATTTAGAGATCTTAGTCTTAGATCTGAGTTATAGATCTGGAGTTTAATCAGAGGTAAAGCATATATGAGATGGATCTTATACAAGATATTAACAGCTTGAGTTGTTCTCTTCAAGCTGTTGATATCTTTTATAGATCCATCTCATATATGCTTTACCTATGATTAAACTCAAACCTAAGTTGTTTTGTTTTGAAATTTTAAAAAGAGTTCTCCTTCGTAATTTTTTACCCTATTCTAACAGGTGTCTAAATCCACCTACATAAGCCGGCATGTGGCCACAAGTGAAGATTAGCCAAAATATCTCAACAAACTCTTAAGGCCAGAGAAGACATTACATCCATAGATTATCATAGAAGATCACCACAAAAGGTCCTTAGAGATGACATTACATCCATAGATTATTGTTGAGTTGGGTTCATCATAAGCTATGCCATTCACAAAGAAAGCATTCATGATCGATATTAGGATTGATCATTCTATGAAGGGTTTTCAGTGGAGCAAACTCATATTTGTCGGGCAGAGGAGGGTCGGCTGAAACAAGGGCCTGTGGCAGGGTCAACTTTGACCATTAAGAAGGTCAAGCAAGGAAATCAACAATATTAGTGAGAGTAGCAATAGCCCACAAGGGTAGAGATGACAATAATGACGCTATAGGATCATCATAATCATCATCATAGGAGTCATTTCCATTTATCAACCAGAGGTTGGGCAAAGCCCTACCAATCCACTCTAGATGGCAATAATCATGGAGAGTCTACCCACTATCACCTTAGATAAACCCTCCCTCGCTTTAGTGAAGGATAACCAACACAAGTGTAGAATCCTAGACCCTAGGGAAAAATGAGATGGAAAAGTGAGGTTATGGAAGTGAGGCCCCTATAGGTCATACTACTAAGGTGGAGGATGGCTTGGGAACGAGTCTCAGAGATGGTCAACGGTTGCCAAGTGCTTGAGTACTCTGTGGAGGATTGTCAGACTATGAGATTTGGGTGCCTGAAAGTGGTCCCATGTGCTTCTATGAGTCTCTAAGCACAAAGGGGGAAGACTATTACCCTTGCATTTTACTTTATGATTCTACTCACTTCTGACTTAGGACGGTCAAAAGAAATATGTCACTTAAGTCATAGCGACAATTAATTCACAATGGGTGAATTAATAGATATGTAAAGAACTAAGCAAAGTGGGTTTCCTTGGTGAGATTTTTTGGATGAGATCTCATCCATTGATTAGATTTGGATAGATTGGATCTAGGCCATCGATCTTTTAGGGCTTGGCCAAAGGAGGCTAAAGGAGGGTAAAGGTATTTTTGGAGAATCACTCTTCACTTGTGAGTTTTGGAGAAGAGAAGAGGGTGCATTTTTCAAGGAGGGAGAGGGTGCATTTGATGAGTGGCTTGAGAGAACCCCTTGAGAGCTTGAGGAGCTCTTGGTAGCTTGGAACTTGGTATTGCTATCCATGAGTGTTAGCTTCTATTTTGAGGAGCATTGTATATGGGGGAGGGCGATTCAGGAGGAGGCAATAATTTGTATCCTTCATTTGTTCACCTAGTGAGGAGGACTTGTCACCTTGAGATGAGGGGTCCATATAGAGAGGAGAGCCAGGGAAGATGTGGGAGAGAGGCATTCACTTATGGTTGGTTCAATTCATTCATGGTGACTTCATTTCTTCCAGGAGGAGGGCTGACTGTGGGAGGAGGGTCGACAACTACCCTCAGAAAGCGATCATTGAGGGATCGAGCTTCTGACAATTTCAAAGTGGGAGAGGTAGCACAAGAGCACATTCCTGGGAGGGGATTTTCATTGGGTCAAAGAGGAGCTAAAGGGCTTCACTTCAGTGCAAAGAGCAACAAAGGGAGAGGGAGCACCACAGCTTGGGCACACCCTTTCTCGATCTTGTGGCAAGGCTTGTGAGAAGCTTGCTATGTATATAGTTCCATTGTATTGTTACTTGTTGTATCTTTTGCTTGATCATCATTATATAGACATATATCCCAAACTAGTTTTCCTAGGGGGTTTTATCGAGGGTCACAAGGACCAAAAATACCCGTATCAAATTTATGCATGCTTAGAAGTGTAGATCAACATTTTAAAGTTAAAGATCTAGAGGTAGGGTTATTTGTTTTAATGTATATTTCTCTGGCACCTTAAAAGAAGTTGTTCTAACTTGTAAAACATTGAGAAAAAAGTGGGATGACTATTTGCTGTCCTAAAACAACAAAAGAAGACAACCATACGTAGCTGAACTTGGGATTGCCAATTACAACAAGGACAGACCTAGGTGCATAAACCTCTCGCTAGAAATTGTCGTAACTCCAAAGAGTATTCCTCTATTATTATTGATATTTGATTCATAGATCAATCTCCATTGTGGATTGGTCATGTCGATTATTGTATTAGGGACCAAATCCCCTTTGATTGGTCAATGTGTGACAATTATATCATGTAATAAGAAGTCGGCCCTAGCAAAGCCAATAAGACCCAGAATATAATAAAGGTGGGTTTACCCACTCCAGATTGAGAAGTCGGCCCTCACAGTTGAAGAGACACTCACATCGCAATAACTTAGAGAATACAAGAGGCTAGCTACCATTTGATCACAACTCACTTGCTTATTTTGAGAGACAAGTTCGGACCACAATGACAAAGAGAGAGAGTGGCGACATCTTGGAGAGGACTTCATGAAGCATAAGATCTCTCTACATTGTATATTTATATTAAGGAAGTTTTAATGGATTTTCTTCCCCTAGAGGTTTCCCAGATAAATGCTCGTCTCTTGTGAATGTATTTCAAAGGATCTTGTTCCCCTTATGTTTACATATCTATTGAAATGCAAAGAACTATAATAATGGCATAAACATTAACATGGTATCGTGAGCCAAGTCAAGGAAGCATATTTCGTGACGAGGAAAATCGTCATCATGGGTGTACACTGCAAATTAGGGTTTTTCAAAAGTGAATCTTTTCAAAATTCTAAACTATCTAGAAAGTTGTGCCCTCCCTAAGGATCAATTTGGCACTATCGTCAGACTTTTCAGTATTAATTCAAAGTGAAACCCCTATTTCACAAAGCACTTAAAACCGCAAACCGTAAAACCGTATCACCGTGGCACCCGTATACCGTATACCAAAAACCGTACACTAGTCCAAACCGCAGATCAAGTTTGAGGTAAAGTTGTATTTTGAAATTGATCACATTTAATTACCAGCCTTTTAGTACAAGATCTATCCCCTGATCGAATTTCAAATTCGGTTTGAAAAATTAGGTTTCATAAAAACCCTGTTGCAGCTATAGCTGCAGCCTTAGAACTACCTAGCCAGCATCGCTCTGAAATAGACAGCTTGCAAACACCCTGAAATTTCAAGAGTTGGTTAATGATTACCGCCGCTACCAAATGGAGCCACTACCAGCAAATGCTATCGAGTGTTGAAACAATGTAATCGCAAAGAGTATTCTTATTATTATTGCTATTTTATTCATAGGATTAATCCTATTGAGGATTAATCATGCCTAATCAGATAAGGATCAAATCCCTTTATGATTGGTCATCTGACAATTATAAAGGGCGTAAGAAGTCACCAACACATTATTGAAGACCCATTAATTAAAGGTGGGTTTACAAACCCAGAGTGAGAGGTCAGCCAATGAAACCCTTTCAGCGCCTTGTATAAGTGAGAGGCTAGCTCTCACTTCTAACACTTACAACTCACTTGTCAGCTTGAGAGACAAATTGATTCTGCTACCTCTGTGCTGAGAGAGGGAGAGTGGCATCTTTGGAGAGGACTTTCAGATTGGCTTGAGCATCTCGAATATTGTATAAGCTATTATGATAAAGAAGTTTTTGTCGGGTTTTCTCACCCATGAGGTTTTCCTAGGATGTCATGGTCTCTCGCGGATGTGTATTTCTGATCTTGTTCTTATGATACTTGTATCTATTGAAATGCAAAGAACTAGGTTAATGGCATAAACATTAACAAGAGGTATGTACTATATATGTTTAATGGTTAAACCCTAAAGAGTATTTGCGTGAGAAGGATCTCTTGCCATAGATCCGTATGATCTCAAGATCCAACACATTCAAGAGGAATGATGCAACCCAAGTTATTCTGATATACATCTTATTTGTCATGACATTATCTTAATCAGTTGTACTGTTGGAAGTTCATGATCACCTGACATGATTAAAAGTTGATCATAGAGTCAACCTAACCTTCACAAGATAGTGTATTGTCTGAGATCGACAAAGTTGAATTCATCACTTGAGTAGAAGGAGACTGAAGAAAGCAAGCACTCATTCTTGAGGACAAGGCTCCATGTTTGATTAAATCAAGTTGATAAGATTCAAAGGTACACACAAAGTTGATGACTATAGTTGAGATGCGCCGTTGTAAAAGTATTATACTGGAGAAAGACAGAGTATATAGAGGTAAATGTTTTTTTCTGATACAACTAACACCTCCCTCTAGGAGAAACCTCGGTGTTAGTTTTAGGTTGCCATGAAAGAATGTTTGGTCACAACATTATGAGAGTATTGACCTCATTTCTCGTGAGATTGTATTCCTTACCTTTTAATCTTTGCTTCAGATAAATATAAGGATAGCTCTAAAGGAGCTACCGTGGTGATTGTCTGTGTCGGTCATGAGCATATCGCATAGATATCACTCTGCTTTGTTGTTTTGTTCCTGCTCCGTGTCACATGAGAAGTTATAGCTTAAGGTTGCGTAAGGGCAACCTACTAAAGAAGAGACTCGAAGCAACTAATACTGAAGAGAAGAAGGTGTGACTTGCAGGGCTTATAGGTCACTCGGCTTCCTGCTGACCCACTATCAAGAATCTCGCATTGAAGATTAGCTTGCTCAACTATATAAGGTGCTACCATACATATGCAAAGAGGTCACAGTTTTACTCTAAATTCAAGCAGACCTTAGCTGCATATGTATGGATGTGTACAAGGGAAGAACAACAAGAAACTGCTTCAAGAGGGGGATAACAAGATTTAAGGAGTCCTAGAGTTCATTCATCTCAGATGTATGTGGCCTAATGCTATCATCCTCCATTAATGGGTATGTATACTATGTATCATTCATTAATGATTATTCTCAGAAAAGACTGGATATTTTCTTGAAATCTAAAGATGAAGTATTCAACAAGTTCAAGGAACGAAGCCTTGATAGAGAATCTTTTGAAAGGAAGATTAAGATACTCAGTTCTATAATGGAGGAGAATATACTTCAAAAGAGTCTGTGAACTGCAGAGATGTTGGGACTAAAGATGGAACTCCACACTCCTATATCTCAACAAAACCAGTAGCTTAAAGGAAGAACATACGCTATGGAAGCAGTGAAATTCATGATCCATGATCAAGATCTTTCCATGTGCTAGGCAAATCAAGCGTGCAACCGACATCCCATACGCACTTGGGTTCAAGATCTTGGAATAGATGTTCACCGGAAATAAGCCGAGGTAAGCCATCTCAAAAATATCATTTTTCCGGCCTGCCTTCATAACATTCCAAAGAGAAGAGAAAAACAAGTCGAACCCTCCCAGTTAGCTGAAATATTTGTGGGATACCGTGAGATCTCCAAGGCCTTCGTATAGAGCATAACAAAGCCCACATTACTGAGATCAGCAGGACGGACCTTGAAGCAACACTTAAGAAATCAAGAAGATGACAACTTAAGAAGCAGAAGAGGAACTAGTAATTCCTGCAGATTACGTAATCCGAGGGAAGTTCCGTGAGTCGTAAAACTGAGAGGGAAGCTTTAATTTCCATGACTCTCAACACCATGATATAACGTGGTTCAAGAACCTTTCTCAAAATTCTCATGAAAGAGTTTCATGGGCAAGAGCTATTCAAGATGGAGGGCGTATGGTGTCTCCATGGAACCCTGGGAAAAGACTAAAGCCATTCTCCAACTGCACGGGTTTGAGAGGATTCTAGAAGAAGAGCCTACCCGCTTTGAAGAAACCATTCAGAAAAATAGACAGATGCCAAGATAGAGGAATACCAATCCATAATGAAGAATCCAAGTATAAACACCCCAAATCAAGAATAAAAAGATGGGGTATCCAAGCAAATGGCTCTTCAAAATAAAACATACAGTATTGAGAAGAGTAAAGGTGATCGAGTGTGTCTTTGCCTCAATTTCATTGCGACGGCGGCAGATGATTCCTTTGCTTCACTCAAGCAGACGAAGCAAGAGCTGATGATGTGTTCCTCGTCAATTTAGTTGGTGATCGAACAAGATGATTCCGCTTCACCTCGTTGTTAGATGTAAAGCAAGATGATTGTTAACGGTAGTTGTTAGACGAAGCAAGATGATTCCTTTGCTTCTGACCTCTTGTTGGTATAAGATGATGATGTGTCTCTTTGCTTCACTCTAGCTAGATGTGTTAAGATACCTCGCTGTTAGACGCGAAGCAAGATGATGATGTGTTCCTTTGCTTCAATCTTAGTTGTTAGATCGAAGCAAGATGATTTTGCTTCACTCCTCATTGTTAGACGTGAAGCAAGATAATGATGATTCCTTTCTTCTGACCCAGCTTGTTAGATGTAAAGAAAAGATGATGTGAATTTTGCTTCGAATTTAGTTGTTAGATCGTGAAGAAAGATGTGGACCGAGACTGAAGCTACCAAATGAATAACTGGGACATTGAGCTAGTGTAATATCAGATATGCCAAAATTAGTGGCCAGAATGAGGTATCATTTTTATCATATATATTGATGCGTATGGTATTGTTTTCAGAATGACGAGGCCAAGAAGAAAATTAAGGATTTATAGATACCAAATCCAAGATGATATTGATGATGTCATCCTCCCACCCATGATGTTGATGATGTTGTCCCTCTCTCAAGATGATGTCAGCCAAGAATACAGTTCTTGTTAAGGGGAGGTTGAAATAATGTAACCTAAAGAGCATTCTATTATTATTGATATTTTATTCATAGGATTGTTATCGACGCTTGTAGGATAGTTCCAAGGGCTTCGGGAAATGTGGCTTGAAACCGCTGCACATGAGCTTCCCCAGCCATTGTCACCTCGATGGGGGCTCTTCTATTTAGGAGGGCAAGTCCATGGAGACGCCCCTAAGGCAATCTGGGTAGATGAAAGGCTAAGGATAAAGGATAAGTCAAGGATACCCATTTCTACATCACCAAGAAAAGATAGTCACAAAGATATAACCATCAGCCGATGCACCGCTTATGCAGACAAAACAAAGACAATCGGAATATATGTCAGTAAAGTGGGTTAGTACTCATAAAACCAATGACTATCTTTAAATTAATATATGAGCAATGAATCAATGCTATTATTGATTTAAGCCAATGGCTAATAGCAAAGACTTATATCACTTCTCAATAAAGCATGAAAAGCTTAATCAAAGATTCACATAATGTTCACAATTTAAGCTTTGTATCATATCATTAATGCATAAGTATAACAGTAGCTCATATACAACAAGTTTGTTACGCCACCATATAGAATTTCTGCAGTAGGTATGACGCCAAGCATTCAATGAGTCAATTTAGATGACAAAGAGAAAACGTTTTGTCAATTTAGCTTGAGATACAATTATCAACCTAAAACAATCAATAGAGCTATTAGATGTCAGAATACAGGTGTATAAACAAGGAAAAGAGTATGACGCCACTTATATATCAATTTTGTTGCAGCCACCATAAGTATGACGCCAAGCTTTGTCAACAAGTCAATTTGAGAGGAAAAAGAGCCAACGTTTTACAATCTCAATCAATCTCTAATAAAGTCAATAGCTCAACACCAATCAAAGAAAAGACAAAGTCAAGACATTCAAGGTCAAACAAGAGTTCTAATGATGTATGATGAAAATTTATATAACTTCTTGTGTTCTTGTGTTAGCTAGCCAAAATGGACGCTTTGACAAAATCAACTCTAAGAAAGTTCAAATTAACCTACTTACAAAGAGAAGACAAGCACAGAATCATCCAAGCAAAGGTGAAATTAAAGGCCAACGCTAATTCTCTTAGAGTTAGTCCTAAAAATTTTAGGTTAGGACGTGAGGGTTAGAAGGGTTTGTGACAAAGTAGGTTTGAAAGTTTCTAAGGCATAATAAGCTTCAAGAAATCAACTCTAGACTAGTGCCTTAAGTTAATGGAGTCAAAGGAAGTGTAGCTAATGGTTTAGAAGGAGTTCAAACTAGGGACAAGAGGCCTAGGGTTTAATGAAGTTGCTAAAGCAAGGCCAGCCAACCCTAACCCTAAAGAGAAAAGGCTTTAGCTAGGGTGTAGCCAAGCATGGGGCCTAGTGCTTCAATCCTCTCCCCAGGACTCTCTTGGCAAAACGGCTATCTTAGGAAGTAGAAGTCTATGGTTGAAAAGTGCTGCTATGGCAAGGCTTTCAAAACCCTAGAAGTAAACCTCCTAGGTGTAAACTCAATTAGGCTCAGAATCACTCTTTCTTCAACTTACTTAAAACTAGCTCAAGATAAAAGAAGGCTAGTGTAGCTAAAGATAGGCTAAACCCTCTAGAATCAAAATGGCTTAAAACTTATGCTATGGGGACATGAAGTCTCAACCTACTAGGTACATCCCTCTAGGTTTCAAGGATCAAGTTAATACAACAAGATAATAACAATGAATGTAAATGTTAAACCACAAGCCAACTATTCAATCAAGAAGCTTTGAAGAGAAACACTTACAAGATCATGAAGAAAGACAAATCCATACCCTAGTTGTAAACCTTCCAATAGCATATAAGCACCACTTCACCAAGAAATACACCTTCAAGAAGTTGCTTATCACCTCCAAGAGACAAAAATCCAAGACAAGAGCTAAAGAGCAGTCTCAAATGAGAGCAAGTTATGTTATGATCCCAAAAGAGGGAAAAACATCCTCTATTTTATACAATACTTTGACCTTAATTTAAAAAATAGGTCAACAAAATAGCCTAATTAATAATAAATTAGCTTTTAATTATTATTTGTCACTTTACATGCTAAATGTCGTGTCGAGCAAAATGTCATACCAAGCTCCTAAGGAGACGCAGCCTCTTAGGGCAATGAGGACAACCAATTAAATGAGGAACGCTGTCTCCCCTCCCTGGGCTCCAAGATCATGTCACATCGCTAAAAAAGCATATCAAGGCCGCCACGGCCCCCGAAGCCGCCCAACATCTCCGTGGCCCTCGCCTATCATGGTCCACGCCCGACTGCTGGCCGATCCCATAAGCCACGCATCTATGCCAAATGTCCCTCGGCGAGGGCTCTTCTTCTCCTCTGCGGCAAGGGCTCATCACACAACCGGCCCCGCGACCGCCATCCCAACGCCCATCATCGATGGGCCTTTTCACCCATGGATCCGTCAATCATCTCCCATGTGCACCGACCGCACTGCCCTCACGCATGGTCATCCTGCGCATCAAAGACTACTCCCTCCAGAGGCTCATTAGTCCAAACATCATGGCAATGTGGAATCAAATTTCATCATTAACCATCAATATATGCATAACACCCCTAACAAATCTTCTAATAGGCTCAAAAACCCTACACACTCCACCATACAAAGTCAAAGCAACCAAAGGGCAACTCATTGGGTCAATACCTACAAGAACTGGAAAGTTTCCGTGAAGGGTTATCCAAAACATGTATAGTGACGGATATGGTTTTTAGGGATGTCTGCATATATTAGACCTAGGGTCAAGGGTCGCCTCATGGGTGCCTTTGTAGGAGGCGAAATGCATCTGGCCATGGATGCAATTTTCCAAGCCCTTATTGCCTTATCTTTCTTTTATTTATATTTTGCTGCTGCCTTGACGAAGATGACACTGCCTTTGCTAGGTGGCCAGAGCCGACAGAGTATGTTATCCACTAGTATCTTCAAGCAGAAATGAGAGGGTCAAGGCTCGTGGATGAGACCCTTCCTTTGGTCATGCAACTAAAGGTCACTTCCGGCTTGGTAAACTGATGGTGGCAATGTCACTGCTAAATACCTATGAACATAATGGGCCGGGCCGTGATGAGACTCCCATCCTCTTAGTTTCGTCTTGCACTTTATTTATTTATCATTTTCTTAGGGTCCCTCAGCTTTATGAGAGGCTTTTATTGCCTTCTGGATCCTCTGCATAAGCATCTCTAGGTTTTGGTTTTCCATGGCTTATCTTTTACCACCGCTTTTACCTCCTCGGGCCTTAGCCTCCCTTCTTCCACAAGACAAGATGTACCCTATTATCTTCTAAAGGCCGCACTAGGGAGTGGGAAAAGATGAGCTAAGTTTAAGATGAAAAGTGAGAATATGAGAGGAGCTTTAATTTATGGTTCTTCAAACCCTTTTGGTGGCTAACCAAAAAACCTATGAATTAACTTGCTAAGCCACCAATCAATCACCCCAAATCGTGGGTCGTATGGATTAGTGTAAGATCCAAGCAACATCCAAAGTGAAAGAGATCTAATGCATACATATCAATGCTATAATGATCAAAGATGACACACACCATGATACCTCTGACTACTACTCCTTATGGAGCAAGAGCCTTTTCTCGAGCAAGGCCAAACCAGAGTGATGGAGGTCGGGTATCAATGGCAGACAAATCAATGAGAAGAAGAAGATGGTTCCTCCAGTACCATGCCTTAAGCGCTCCCTGCCTCGTAGACTCCATGTCTAGGACCATGTGTGGGCCTCGAGACATGATCTCCTAGTTATCCCTAGATATCGGGATAAGGATCAATCCCCCCATTGTGGATTGATCATGTCGGTTATTGTAATAGGACCAAAATCCCTTTTGTGGATTGGTCACCCATTAATTATAATAGGCGTAATAAGAAGTCTACCTAACAGCTAATTAAGAGACCCAGAATATAATAAAGGTGGGGTTTACTCACCCAGATTGAGAAGTCTACCACCAAGAAGAGACACTTCACATCACAAAACTTAGATAACACAGAGGCTAGCTGCCTTCATTTGGATCTAATGTACAACTCACTTGCTCATTTTGAGAGACGAGTTCAGATCTGCTACCGAAGAAAAAGGAGAGAGAGTGGTATTTTCATCTAGGAGAGTACTTTTTGTATTAGCATAAGAGGTCTTTGGGCATTGTATTGGCTATTTATATTACAGAATTTATTTGGGAAGTTTTGCTGGGTTTTCTTCCCCTAGAGGGTTTCCCAGGATAAATGCTGTGTCTTTTGTGAATGTGTATTTCTCAGTGATCTTGTTCTTATGTTGCTATTATCTATTGAAATGCAAAGAACTATAATAATGGCATAAACATGAACAGCCTCATAGGACCTCAGATATTTCTACAGTACCTGCCCGAGACACAAGAAAACACAAGATACAAGCCCAATAATCTAATGGACAAGCAAGTGAAGCTTGCTGTCCCAATTAGCAGCAGTATATAGTGATATATATCAACAATGAAATGATAAAAGGAGCTACTAAACAAGTCACTAAAATCCAAGAAAATATGGAAGAGATTAGCTAGCATTTACCAGTGTAACTCAAGTATGATAGCACAAGACTTCAGCAACAATTAAAGGCTGTTAGGTACACGTATTGAAGAGATATTATTGCAGCCTTATGGCTGTAGCATACAATCGCTACAACAGAAAATTCCAACCATCGAAACTTGCAAGTAAACCACCCAAAAGAAGCACAACAACTAGTAGATTAATTTGGTAGATGTCTAGCAAATTCTGACGGTTAGAAAATGAGTAAATTTGAAAGTTATGAAGTGTTTTGCTGCAGCATAAAATTATTACAGAAGGAATAAATCCTTGGAGAAACAAGACGCCGTAGTGGCCTTGGCTAGCCTTAAACATATTGAAAAGATTCCAATTTAAACAATTTCAATATCTCATGATTCCACATATCCCAATGTAATGATTTTATTTCTCCAATGCAAGAGACTAGTGCCTTTAACTATTGGGTTATGGAGTCTTTTTAAATGAGAGAGCTAGTTGTGCTATTTCCTTGGGGTTGTAAGCCCTTTTATTCCCTGAGGCAAGTGAAACTAGCTAGGAAAAATTAGGAGGGTGTAACCCTTTACTTCTGCTAGTATTCCTTTGTGCAACAAATTCTTCCAAGACAATTACGGTTGCCTTAGTGGGGTTGTATGCACTTATACTCCCTGTTATCGCACAACTACCAAAATGGTGACAACTAGAAGAACACCTGCCCACTGTCACCTTAGGCAGGGGTTCCCGTCACTTTAGAGGTTAGATAATCACCTCAAGAGGGGAATCCCGGTGACCCTAGGGGGAATTGAGATGAAAAATGAGATGTATGGATGGATGCCCCTAAAGGTCAATTCTAACTGGTAGAAGGAACTTGGAAAAGAGTTGTTGCCGTCCTAATACACACTTGCTGACGTGAGCTAAGTCCTGCTCACTTAGTGTGTCCTCGGAGACACAATGTCTAGGTTCTCAGTCCACACTGTCACCTTGACTGGAACCTCTTCCTTCTAGGCTCACTCCTAGGGAAGCCAAGGGGGGTTGTCCCTAGTTACTAGATTAATTTTAGTGTTAAGGTTCTAGGAGTTAGTTTTAATTTGTTAAAGGCTAAAGGAGAAAACTAGCCTATGATGCAAAGGCAGCAAATGCAAAGTGCAAGTCTAATCTAAATGTGAATCAGCCCTTTCCCTAAGTCAACTAAGACTAGTGCCTAAGGTTGGGCAATGGGGTCAACTAAGTTTGAGGGTGGTTTGTTACAAAAGTATTACAAGTAAAAGTTCAAAAACTACCCCAAACCAAAGATTATGATTACTTACAAAAGAATTAAGAGTGTTTACAATGTTTACACGATTCACAAGTAGATACAAAGATACAAAAGATACAACAAGATGTAAGTGAGATCAACACATTAGCCAAGCATGCCCCAATAGCACTTACTCTATTGGACCGCCTTCACTAGCAACCACAAAAGCACTTAAGAATCAAAGAAGGTAATGCCTCCCCAAGTGGGATACTCAACCCCTTCTTGATTCACACCACAACAAGCAAAATAGGATATTCAATGTTTAATTCAATTGCTCACATAGACATAAAAACATAAACCATAAAGTTGCAATAAAGATAAATGAAACAATGAACTTATCACCAATGTGTGTTCCTATGCATACATCTAATTCCCAAAGCATACAAAGGTGATCTATGCAACTAAATGATTAAGGAGTTTCTTAAAGATTTGGTAAATTTTAGTTCCCTCCCCCTAAACTATGTTTGTGCTTTAAGCTTCCTCCTCCCTTGGCCAAATGACTGCCGGGTGCTCAAGATAGTAAGGCAACGAGGTCCACCCTAGCTTCCACGGTCAACCTTGACAGTAAGAGTACTTCCCGGAAAGGATCCCCCCTATGGAATCACGAGACGGTCCCCCGCCACTTCCTTCCGTTGTTTTCCTCAAACCCGTTTTAGATGGTGGAGATGGCTGAATAAAGCCCCTAAAAGTTGCCTAAGTGTTATTATGACCCGCGGGTGGGTCTTTTAGTGTGTTGGGTTGCTTTTAGGAGTAGTTTTAACACCTAAAATTTTAGTTTTTACCGCTTGGCCGAATTGAAAAAGCTCATGAAAATGTGTTTGCAAGACTAAGATTGAAGAGCATTAACACATCAAACTTAAGTGGAAAAGATACAAGAGATATGCCACTTAATTATTAACCTTTCCACATCAAATTTGCAAGTTAAATGTGAGATTTAAGCAAGGACAACTTGCTACATATAACAGAAAAGAAAAACTTGCTTGAAAAATTTAAGTTATGAATGTGAGAGATTAATCCATAAAGCAAGATAACTTAAATGTTGTGAGTGCTTGAAAAGTAAAGCTGAAAATGAAATGCCTTAAACCATAAGATGTAACATTAAGCAAGAGCATTCATCATGTCATCACATCATCATTTAAACACTTATCTTTTAACCAAAATGAAAGGGCAAGAACAACTTGCCT
>SNQJ01S0170358.1:0-20540 GCA_010110895.2 Picea sitchensis
GCGTGAAAATAGCAAGGTCGCTCGGCGATCTTTTCATGTTTAGAGAGTCTGAAAAGAGCTTAAAGAGGACTCCAGGGGGGTTCCTTTTTCGTATAACCTTGTTGAGCCCGAAAAAGTGATAAAACTATGCTCAATCATGTTCTCTTGTATTTACGAGCGTAAGAACGGACAAAAACGATGCTCGAGGTTTTATGTAAAAACCCTAAAAACAATAAAAAACACACCATAACGAAGAAAAATATGTCATACCCTTGTGTTTAGTTATCATCATCATCACACCTGCAAGTCATTACACTCATATTGATATTAGTGATTAGGTTTAAACAATAGATAAATATAAAAACCCAAAAATGACATAGTAAAAAGTAACTTAAATGAGTAAATAACCATTTTTACTATATCATTTCACATTTTCACTATTGAACTCCAAAACCCCCCTTTTTACCCTCTGAATTCGGTGTTGGTTTGCGAGAGCTACAAGAGGTCATTCGACGAGCCGTCTGCAGCATTGAGGTAAGCCATCCATTCTTGACATCTTCATGGTTTAAATTTTTAATTTCATTGGTTATTTTCTCAGTTTCAAGTTGGTTTTTGAACCCTACTTGCACATAGGCATTCTCGCAGGCTACCCATACGGCACCTGCGAGAATGATGTGTTCTCGCAGGTGAGTCTTGAGCCACCTGCGAGGTGTTCGTACTGTGTAAAAGAGGCACCTGCGAGAACCGCAATCTCAAAAAAAAAATTAAATATTGAGCCAATGAAAAAGATCTATATCATGAATAAAAGCATTAATCCTCTTTTTATGTCTCTTGTGCAGGTAAATAGCCACAAACATGGTGCTTGAGTGGTGAGAACGAGAACATGAAGAGGATAACGCAAATGCCGAGAATCATCCGCCCACTATAGCTGCATTGAGAGATTGTGGGCTCTCAAAATACTTTCGCATTCCGGGCATGAGGGCCCAGGTCAGACTACTGGAGTATCTAGTCCGGATGTGGGATCCAGATCAACAGGTTTTCATTGTAGGAGCTCATACCTTGTCCATAGACATCGAGGACATATACTTTTTGACAGGATTATCTGGGCATGGGTATTATGTCAGTCTGACCGGCAGTAGAGGTGGTGGCCTCATGATGAGTGAATATTGCAATCAATACTGTGTACTAGAGGCTGAGAGGAAAAAGGGAAAAGTTGCGATCTGGGGGGTACAAGACTTGACCCTCCACACTATCCTCTTTACTATTTCTCGGATGGCGGTGAGTTCTACTCCTCATATGGCATTGCAGAGCTACTTCTAGTACGCCATCAAGTGTACTGAACCTCATGTATTCAACTGGGTCGATGTTGTGCTTCGCAGTATCAAAAGGCAATTAACTAAATGCAGGCGAGGTGAATTGAAACAATTTGGGTATGGATATTTACTAGTGTCCTTCTTCCTTGAGAGGGTCCCTGTATTTATACTATAGGCTGAGTGGAACCTATCGGGTCCTAGGGATCCATGCCTGCTTAGATGGTGTCGGCTCATGGCCCGACACATGTCAGGACCAATCGTCAAATATGACGATATTTTCTTTGACTGGCTCCGTAACCAGATGCTGATGGTTGATGACTACGCCTATGTCGGGTTGGATTTCCGAGGAGATCCAGATCTGGCACTACCTGAGGATGCTCAGTGGGGAGACCTCGGTAAGAAGTACACACATTTTCTCTTTTTAAATGTTTTTGAATTTTTATGATATTCAAATGTTTTTGTTTTATATTGGTTATCCAAAGACTAATTCAAAAATATTTGTTGATAACACAGATGTTGGACTGTATAGACCCGCTGACAGTTCTCCTATCCAGAGGTGAGGAGAAGAAGCAGCAGTAGTACCACAGTATTCTGAAGATTATCTGGTGGTGGAACAGAATTTAGAAGGCCTGACAGCAGACATTCCAGATATGACTCTGGAAGAGATTGCACGACGCGATCAGCGTCACACTGTAGGAGTATCAGCCGCTATGGGTCGACTGCTCCATAGGGTTGCTAGGGCAGTATTGTGTTATCGTGAATGTCATCCATGACGTCACTTTGTAGAATCTATGAGCTTCAATTTTTGATATTTTGGTCTTCGAACAAACTTTTTGTAAAAAACAACAAACTCTTTTGATCGTTATATACAGATGACTTCCACCGGTTTACTTTATATTGTGTGAATTTTAATGTGTTTGATTTATAAATGGTTATAAATGGTTCAAATGTATGTCTAATACATAATTTGCCAATGCATCTATTAATGAATTAAGACATCTAGGAATATGCTGATATTCAATGTGATCGAAATATCATTCCAAGAGGCAAATTTGCAAATACACCCTTAACAAAGTAGGACTTATAATAGAGTAGATATTACTTAGCTATAGTACTACAAGATGCGAGTCGAGTCGCACAACCAAATGACTAATTCCGAGTGATATAGCATCAACCAATAATTCAATCATGGTGCTATACTCTGCAATGTTGTTGGTTGCATGGCCAAGACATACACCTTGTAAAGATACAAGTTCATTTGTTGGGGCATAGATTACCCACGCAGCAGAAGCAAGGTTCCGAGTACTATGGCTAGCACCATCAGCGAAGCCAATATAGGGTAATGAAGACTCCGACATCTAGCAATCAAACACAATGTCACATAAGGGTAGAGACCAGATAACGTCAAAAGCAAACTAAAGTAACACACACAAAGTATGATACATAAAATACAAGTATTTGTGCACAAATGACTTATGCATAATACTTCTTCAAGTACAACCCATTCCTGGGTTCACTCAAAGGGATACCATCGTAATCAACCAGCTCATATGCTCCTTTTTCCAAAACTCGGCGAACAATATAAGGACCTCGCCACATTGGTTCAAATTTCCCAGCTCCTAAGACATCTCGATCCTGTTCATAAAGAAGAACAAGATCACCTTCAGAGAAAACACGAGGCTTAATATGCTTGTCATACTACGCCTTGACACGTTTCTTCTGGGCTTCTATTATGAGAGTGGCATCACGTCGAGTTTCGTCTAATTGCATTAGATACAACAAACGTTCTTCTTCAGCAGAAGTATTGGGTAAGAATTCGACAGTTAGCTTCAGAGAAGGTATCTCGCATTCTATTGGAAGAATGGCTTCCACACCATAGACCAATCGAAAAGGCGTAAACCCCGTAGCGGATTTGACAGATGTCCGATATTCCCACAATGCCGAAAAAAACATCGTGTGCCAGCTTGTTTTATGAATTCCTATCATCCGTCAAAGAATAGTTATAAGAACTTTGTTTATGGCTTCGACCTGGCCATTAGCTTGTGGATAATAGGGTGTTGAGTTCTCATGACGAAGACCCAAATTTTCTGTAAGCTCAGACATCATAAAATTCCTAAAATGACTACCGTGATCAGTAACGATAGCTAGAGGAACACCAAAATGAGCTATGACATGGTTAAAAAGAAACAATGTTGCAGTCTTTCCAGTATTATCGAATGTTGGCATNTGATGTAACCATGCCCCCCGGACGAGTGAGGGTGACATGTCATGAAATCAATGCCCCATTTCACGAAGGGACCAACTGAGACCATAGGATGTAGAGGAGTAGGATGCGACTGAATTTTATGATTGTAGGTATGGCAGGTATGGCATTTCTGAACGGCAGTAATGCAGTCATTGAACAAAGAAGGCCAAAAATATCATGCATGTAAGATCTTCTGGGCAGTAGCATACCCAGACATATGACCACCACATTCTCCGGAATGGTAGTCATTCAGAGATTTCTCAGCTTCATCAAACATCATACAACGTCAAAAAACAGAGTCAATTCCCCGACGGTAAAGAGTATCCCCGAGGATGATATCTTGACGTGCTTGATAACGGATGCGACGTCATTCAGAACTAGACAAAGCAGGTCGGAAAGTCTGGGTTTGGAGATATATAATGATATCCCCATACCAAATATCATCAGTGCTAATAAGGTAAAGTGATTCATCGGGAAATGAATCTACTGCTACATTTTCCGTGGCAGAGTGAGGAAAATCACATATCAACTCAGCGAAAACTAAGGATTTCTTACACGTGGCGCGATCAAATTCCAAGTCAAACTCCTGGAGTATGACAATACACTTGGAGTATTTGCCCCCCAGCAATTAACATTTCAAAATATGTTGCATGGGGTTGCAATGAGAAATTACAGTAGTTTTCCTTGAGAGGATATAATGCCGAAAGCGTTGAACCACTTGAACGGAAGCCAAGGCTAGTTTTTCAACATGTTGATACTTGATCTTCATGGATGTGAGACTTCGACTCAAGTAATAAATAACATGTTCATCGTGTGCATCATCCTCTTGGACCAGAACCATGCCGATGGTATACTCAGAGGCAACAAGATAAAGAAAATAATCATGACTATAATCAGGAGGAAAGAGAAGCGGAGCTCATGTGAGGGATAACTTCAAAGTCTCAAAAGAATTGTTAGCAATAGTATCCCAAACAAATTTTGAACCTTTCTTCAGTAGCTGGGTAAAACCACGAGTAATCTCGGTGTAATTAGGAATGAAACGACGAAGAAAGTTTGCTTTCCCCTGCAAACTTTGCAACTGACGCAATGTATAAGGAGGAGGGAGATTAAGAATCCCTTCAACCTTAAGTGGATCCACCCTAATCCCTTGACGTGAAATGATGAAACCTAGAAGATGGCCGGATTCTATGCAAAAAACACATTTATGAGGATTTAAACGAATACGATAGAATCGACAACGAACGAAAATAGCTCGGAGATGAGTGGGGTGATCGACTCGACGTAAAGAGTGAGCTGGTAAATCGTCCAAATAGGGTTGAACGATATGATTTATATCGTGAAAAGCATAAGACATAGCACGTTGAAATGTCGTGCCAGCGTTCTTAAGACCGAAGGGCAGTTTCCTATAGGCAAAAGTACCCCAAGGACAAATAAACGCAGTTTTATGTTGGTCCTCGGGAGCGATGTTAATTTGATTATAGTCGGATAAACCATCCATGAGAGAGAAGATTTCACTTCTGGCACAGTCATCGACAATATGATCGACGAAAGGGGTTGGAAAGTTGTCTTTTGGATAGGCTTTGTTAATATCCCTATAATCAACACATACTCGAATACTGCCACCTTTCTTATCAATTGGAATAGGGTTGGAAACCCATTCTGTCAGAGCCACGGGATAAATAAAGCCGGCTTTAAGAAGTTTTTCAACCTCGAGTTTGATAGTTGCCTCTTTACGTGGGTGTACAGGAC
This sequence comes from Picea sitchensis, assembly GCA_010110895.2. Taxonomy (NCBI): domain Eukaryota; kingdom Viridiplantae; phylum Streptophyta; class Pinopsida; order Pinales; family Pinaceae; genus Picea; species Picea sitchensis. The sequence goes on from SNQJ01S0170358.1 coordinate 5,287, forward strand.
GTAGGCACTGCCGGACATGTTTATCTCTGGGGTATGTCTTTATCTCATGCACAACAATAGAAGGGTTGATACCTGGCATCTTTTCATAACTCCAGGCGAATATATCACGAAATTCTTTGAACAGAGATGTATAAGTGACAATTTCCTCTGGAGAACACGAAGCTCCAATATGAACATTTTCAACTATCCCAGGTTTAACTGATATATCAATGGGAATCGTGGGAGATATATTACTGAGGTTCCCTTCGACAAACACATCATGTGTAGATCCAGGAACGGTCGATATGACAACAATGGTCGACGGAGTCGAAATCCGTTGGTAGTTCTCAAGAGTGTGTTGTTCCAAAAAGAGTATGGAATGATGATGCCCATCGTCCCAAGGGGTGTCTTCCATGACAGACATGATCATCTCGTCAGTCGGAAAAACAACACGAAAAGGATTAGGAGACAATGCATCAAGAGAAGAGGTAGAAGGTGTTGCCGATTGAATGGCATGATAAGCCGACTCAACTGGACTTAACGGCATGACATTGCCGAAACGAGTGTGATCTCCTAGGTCAGGGACTATCCAAGGGTCGGAAGACACAGGAAGTTCATGAGGTATGGCAGAGATCATATTGATAGAGGCTATGGATGGGCGTGGAACATCGGGTGGTGGAATGGGAAAAGTACCCATCAATGAAGAATCTTTTAAAAGGCCGACATCGACATTCTCGTAACCTGGTGAAGTTTTAGCTATAACCGGCATGTTGCCAGTATGAGTATCGAAATTAAATAAGGCAAGTTGGTCAACTGTAACAACCTTTCCCTGATGAGGAAAACGTACTACATGGAAAATTATTGACACAACAGTGCGCATGGAATCTATCCAGCTACGACCAAGCAGAAGATTATAATCAAGGGTAGCATTGAAAACTTCCACTTCAACTTGGACTATCTTACCTTCTAGAGTAACGGGAAACGACGATAGAACACCGTAAGGCTTAAAACCAGAGCCATTAAAGGCTTTCAGAGTATTTTGTGATTCATTTAAGGGAGGAGAGCCAATGTCTTTCCAACAAGAAAAAGACATTACACATGTAGAGGTACCCTCATCGATAACAGTTCGGTAAATGTTCTTGTCAGAGACAACAACTTGAATTTGAAACGCAAGCTGAGGGGGTAACCTTGGAATGTGATCTTCCAAGTCAAAGACTATTAAATTTGTATCTGTTGGGTCAATTCCAGCTATAGATTTCAACAGAGCCTTCCGTTGTTCAGGACAAGACTGAAGGACTTCAAGGGATGCCATCGCTGAAGGTGCCTAGGCCAGATCTTCTACAATGCTGTAGTTTTGGGCCGCACGAGCATGAGGATTGAAAGCTGACTTGTGAACAACATCTTTAGGGGGTCGGATGACTGTATCGAGGCTCGGTCTTTCGAGATGAAGAGGACCATTTGTAGGTGGAGTCGGTGGAGAGGGTTGTACCAAAGCAGGAGGTAAATCGTCAACCTTCTCCTTAGATGGAGAATAATCTTTGGCTCTAGTTGTGATTGCAATGTCGTTTTGCTTTGAATCACCATTACACATCAAAACATATGATGTCGTAGAAGTAGATGGTTGGTCATGGATGACCAACTGAGCCTATTGTTGAGACGGGAAGGGTTGGGACAAGACTGTCGGCGTAGATGGTTTTGGCGTCCCTTGAAGGAACTTAGTAACTTTGGCACGTCGAGGACAATCCTTCGTATAGTGATCGTCACCACAGATAAGGCAAGGGTATCGTAGTTTGCGCTTATCCCGATCTTCAATAGGAGGAGTTTTAGTTTGTTTTGTGGGATTATTATTCTTGCCCTCCTTATTCTTTCCTCTCCCCTTTTTAGATTTATTTTTACCGGTTGGGGTAGATTGAACAACGTTCACCTCACAGGTTTTACCGGCGGGAGTGGCAAGAGATGGAGCATTTTGAACATTAGAAGATGTAGATTTAGGGGTTGTATTTGAAACAGAATGTGAGTGGGTATGGGTAGTACCAATCACACCATCAGCTGCATGCGAGGCAGCTGGAGTAGTTGAAGTGTTGGAAGTACCAGGACAGGGTAGTTCAGGTAGAAAATCGTAAAGTGTTCCCGTTTGTGAATAAACGAGATCAAGATATTGGGCATGACTTATATCCTGCTCCTCCGTAACAACACCACCCATGGCAATGTCTTTACCAATTTCATTCACAAAGGATTTCATGAACCATTCGGCCAGTAACTGATCAGGGAGTTCAAGTTTAATGAGACGTCGTCTCCGTCTCCACTCATGTATATGATCTGAGATGTGAGTTCCTTTAGTTTGTTTAAATGAATTTAAAATCTCATTCCCAGTATCATAACGGATCGGTAACTGGTAATGTGTAAGAAAAGCCATAGCTAGAGTATTGAAATCAGAGAAGAAACCTCGTGGCAATTCAATATACCACTTCGCAGCAGACCCTATAAGGGTTCTTTGAAAAAGACATAGGCGAATAGAGTCATCCATCAAAGAGTTGTATGAACACCATAGATGAAAACTAATCACGTGATTGTTCGGGTCCTCTCCCACTTTTCCATCGAATTTAGGAATATCGGATGGAAGCTTGGATGGAATAACGGGCCATTGGGGAGAGTGACAAATAGGATCATTTAGAATCCTAGACAAATCTAGCAAATCCAAAGTAGCAAGAAAAGGTAACTGTCGATTAACTTGGGGGTACTGGTGACTTTGGGGTGGAAGCCCTATCGGCAAACCAGTAGGACCATAAGTAGTTTTCCCATATTGGGAAGACCCTGGCTAATTCGATGGTGGTTGGAGAGGATAGTAATTCCAAGGATGGTAACCTTGTGTTTGAGTAGGGACCTGAGGTTGAGTACTATGACTCTGACCCCAAATAGGATTAGATATACCTGGATAGGGTTGGCCTATAGTAGGGACAGTTTTCTGCCCCCTAGTATTTTGAGGAAAGTTTTGTAAAATCTGATTCCAATACTAGGCCAATTCAGGAGGTATGTTTTGTCCAAAAGGTGAGGTTGGTCCCCCTATCGTAGGTTGTGTGCCAACCGAAGGTTGTGTAGTAATTGGATTTTTACCAATAAGAGGAAATTGAATCGTACCACCTTGTCCACCAACAAGAATCTGCAAAGTTGGTGCAATGGTCGGGATAGTGCCACTAGGATTAGGATTGCCAAAAGGAAATTGAGGGAGCGTCGGAATAAAACCGGGAATAGAGTGCCCAAGGAAAGGAGGACCACCTGGAGAACCGGCTGGGGTTTGCGGAGGTGTTGGATTGGAAGCATTCAACAAAGCATTCAACGCATGATAACCGGGTGGTAGTGTCGGATTAACCTGAGGCATTCGTTGGGTATTGATAGGAGCAAGACTAGCTGCCGTAAGTCCGGTTTGGACACTCGTAGTATTTGCGATATGGGCCATCTTGGGAGGAAGAAAAAAATGATAAGTGGTAGTCTCTGGTGTAGTTTTTGTCTCAGAAAACACCGGAGGGTTGATTTCATAGACGGTAGGTGCCTCAGTACCAAAAAGGACCCTTCGGAAATCACCTGACCAAAAAGGATCTTGGCCTACTACACTGGGAGAAGGCCCAACGGTTGATTCAGAAGATTAAACAACTACTTCTTCAGAAGAATTTAATCGCACAAAAGTTCATTCACCACAACGAATGCGATAGTCCTCTCTAGTATTAGTAATGCGAAAAGGTTCTAGAGAGTCAGTGGATTCTACTTGTGGTGTGGTGACAATTGGAACGTCACTCGTTTCCCCATGTGGTGGGGTAACAACTGGGACTTCACTCTGGAGAGGAGAGCCCTCAGGTGTACCGGTAGGCGAAGGTTGAGAATCGTCCAGATGCTCTAGAGATAAACCTTGCATTCTATGTGAATGTCATGGGGGAGTAATTGTAAAGAAGTGACAAGCTCCACGAGGAAATTCTTAAGGTTAACTGCGAGAAACAAACAACACGCACTAGTAAACAAAATCTAGGAAACAATCACCAGACAAACAAAACCTTCTAATATCGAAGCCACTAGTTGGTGATTAAATCGAACGTCGTAACAACGAGACGAGAAGGGGTGGGGCTAGGATGGAAAAGTTATGTTGACGACCTGCTTAACGGACTTACACCCTGGTGCAATCTCCCACACATAATCGTGGGTATACCCTCCAAGGAGCCCGAGTGAGTTTGATCAACGTCAATTCTAGGTACCATGAAGAATTTCCCCTCCACAGTCACCTTGGGTAAGAACCTAGAGAGACATGCCACTAAGGTCACCACAAACAACAGTACAGCCTGGGGGAACAGTCGACAGTCCAATCCACATGCAAGGGAAGGGTCTCTAGCCCGAAATCAACTCAAAAGGCTTCCACTCATCATTGTGGGTATACCTCGGAGTGACCCCCGTAATACGTGCAATCTCTACACTGATGTCAACAAAGCAGGGTGAGTAACTCTACCAACACCAATGCGACCTAGTGCTTAACCCTTGTGTTAGAAGGGCTTCCCAAGACAATATGTTGCAAATGGAATTTAACACTCCCTAACTCAAGATTCTATTGTGTGTTTTGAGCTTTTGGAGAGTGTATCTCTCTTCCTACTCCAAAACACTATCCTAACTAAATGTTGGTGTGAAAGAGCCCTAGAAAAGAGTTACTAGATAAATTTTAAGATTATGCAATGTTTTTAAGCGCTGTTGTTTACGCAAAGGTAACGGAAATGAAACTTGTGTTGTATGACTCTGACCCAATAATGTAAGGATGATAATGAAATGTATCACTTTTCTTTCAATGAATCCTATATATGGGAGAGAGAGAAGTTTTCCAAATCATCCACGAATTATATGCAAAATTTCCTTTCAAATATCAATGCAAACAATCAGTTATCAAATGACTAACCTCTATGTTTCTCTTTTTCAATACTTCAACAATCTCTATAATTCGATTTTCAATGTTTTGTAAATGACAAAAACAATTTGATGGAAGAAAAAATTTGTGTTCACTTTACAAAAAGAACTCGCACTATATCAATGAGAGAGCAGAAAATCAAATCACAAAGAATCAAGCAATAACAACCCAATCAACTCTTTCAATGAAAGAAAAAATACAAATCAAACCAAATAATCTTCTCAATGCAAATGAAAATGTTCTTTCAAATCAATAAGCAAATGAGAAAAAAACAAGTAAACTTAACTTTCAACCAATCACAGGATCCCAACAGTTCAAACACACTCAGAATCTGAAGTCAGAGAGAATGGTTTCGCCAAGAAGAGTTGAGAAACGAAAGTCAAGCCACCAATGTCAAGAAAAACCTTGAAACCCTAAAATTGTTCGAGCATGCAAACAAAAGAAAGAAATATATCAATCAAAGATCCAAGAAACTCATAAGAGGCATTCCAACTATTCTGGGCAGTCATAAAGACCAAACCTCAAATTCAAAAATTTTGAAAAAGACTGTTCGCAAGCAAGCAGTATAACACAGTGCGAGAATCTATGATTCTCGCAGGCAACCTTTGAGCAAGGTGCGAGAACCTAGCACTGAACCCTATGAGCAGGGTGTGAACCTGACTATTTATCGCAGGCTACAATGGAACGTAGTGTGAGAATTCTTGAACATGCCAAAAAATTTGAAAAATGAAGTAAAATTGCAAAAAGCTTCTGGACTCAGAAGGTCTATCAGGATATCCTGAAGACTCAGAGACTGATAAGATAGGAGAAAAATGAAACCAAATCAAATGGCCACAGAAAAAACAAAAAAAGCCACCAAAAAATGGGATTGTCCCCAGTGGAGTTGCCAATTTTGTTATAGGATAAATCCGTAAGTGAGAACACAAACCGATCTCCCTAGATCCACCTGGATCTAGAACAAATCAAGACAGAATAATACTCTTTCCCTAGATTTAAATTATTGAATGAACTAGGAGGCAAGAATCATGAACATACCATATGATTGCTTCCTTGGGTCTTTGTTGTTCCAGCTTCGCTCCAATTCTCTTGTGCAGTCAAGACCAGGACAATACAAACCAATCGAAGTGAAGACAACTCAACATATTCAACAATCAATCTAAGTATATGATCAAGGAGTTATACAATAAAGGTAGACTTAACTTTATGGGAAAGAGACATATTGATGTATTATATTGATAGAAAGCAAAGCTTACAACCCGAGCCTTGATGTTGCAAACCTCCTTTCGATGGCCCTTGGCTCTGACACACACACTTGCTCACTTGTATGAAGAAGATCAACCACCTTTGATAACCTTGCTGGAGTTATCAAGAGCCAAGAAATTACATAGTCCAACAAGAGCCAATACAACATCAGTGGCTGAAGAATAATTCCAGACCAAGGAAGTAGTTCGACAGGTAGCACGAGAAGGAAACATTTAATCAAGCCAGACAAGAATTTATGAAGCAAGACATCAAGTTGACTTCAATGACACAACACAACATGGAAGAACCAGAGTACGAGATACCTCCATCATTGGATCATACCAAGGAAATGAAACCTCTTAGACAAGTAAGTACAATCAAAGGATTTTTGCAATCATGTGTAAATATATTAAATGATCCATCCTCTGTCAAAATATTCAAAATATATTAGAAATATGTAGCATAGAGATAGAAGGAAAACTAGAACAAAAAACAATCAATCATCTACATACACGGAGAAGAAGAAGTAGAGAATTCAGGTTGAATGCCAACATCAGAGATTTCAACATGGGAGATATCATATTGGATCTAGGATCCGAAGTCAATGTATTACCCAAGAAGACATCGAAATGTATGGGAGAGCCCACATTAGGATATTCACCCGTTCAACTGAAACTAGCAAACCAACATAGAGTTCTCACAATTGGCAGACTGAAAGGAGTGATAGTAGACCTGGATGGAGTGCGAACTAAAGCAGACTTCAAAGTAATTGAGATAGTGGATGGAACAACACCATATCCAACATTACTCGGCTTGGATTGGTAATTTGATAACCAGGCCATAATCAACTTAAAGACATGGAAAATGACATTTGAGTTAGGACAATAGCGGGTTATTGTGCCATTATACCCATCAAAAGGGGAGAGGTTTGTAGAACCTACTTTCTTGGACTTGGAGGAAATTATCTAGTTGTAAAGAACAATTGCACGTGATGAGGATTATGTAAACCCAACTACATATGGGATACTAAGTTGGTGGAGAATTATTTCATGTGCGACAGACTCAGATACAAGTTTAGGGAAATGGAAACAAAGGCTACACGAAGTGTCCACAAGAATATGTGCAAGAATACACTGCGCAGTAAGATGGGTAGGTACGAAGATAAGGGAATCACCCAGTTTCCATGGGGTAAATGATCTAGAAGCCTTATTGACACAGTACAAAGATAAAGTGTTAGAAAATCAAAGACTCTTAGCACTCGATATATCACTCAAGGCCACATTTGCAAGATGGTGGGGCACACACAAGGAAACAATCATGGATTGGTACCAATGCAAGCGGTTACTGCGCATAAGGTTTTGCACAAGACAAAGAAGCGACCAACAACAAAAGTACGATGGACAGGGGGCACCAACAAAACACTTGGAGAAGTGCATATCACTATGGAAAATGACACCCCCAGAGGAATGGCCTCATCATTTCATACACACATTAGAGGGCATACCAACAAACTAGTATACAGACCAGGAACTGCCCAGAGGAACTACGAGCTGGTCAATATTGCAACATAACTTTACAATCACTTTTTCATTTGATCATGAGAACCCCAACATAGATGCAACACTTAAACAAATAAGAGGAGTGATATTCATTAAGGAATCAGAAGTCAAACTCATAACAAAGGAACAACAACGGAATAGACAGAAAGTGAAAGAACTATTGTCATGCTACCATGTGCAAGAAGAAGTACCAGAGGAAGATGATCTGCACGATATTCATACAGAGGAAGAAAAAGGTGAAAGAGAAGTGGAAGGTCCACCTCTAGAATCAGAAGTAATTACTGCACAGATCAAGGTGAAGAAAGTCAACATTGGGAAAATTGAGAATCCCAAAATGACCAGCATTGGAGATTGTTGGGATGAGCAGACAGTGGAAAGTATAATAGAGTTGTTGCACGAATACAACGACCTTTTCCCCTCAACGTTTACATAAATGAAGGGAATAGTAGGAGAGCTAGGTGAAATGAAGATACCACTCAGAGCTGAGGCAAGACCGATCAGACAACAACCATATAGAATAAATCTGATATATAAGAAAAAATTCAAAGGTGATATCGACATGATGCTCAAAGTCGACATCATAGAACTGGTGGAACAATCAAAATGGATAAGCCTGATGGTAGTTCAGAAGAAAAAGCAAGGTGGCATAAGAATATGCGTCGACTCGAGGAAGTTTAACGATGCATGCCTATATGACCCCTTCCCCACATCCTTCACGAATGAAGTGTTGGAGAACATAGGAAGACACAAAGTTTATTCATTTACTGATGGATTTTCAGGATACCATTAGATCATGATAGCGTCGGAAGATAGATACAATGCCACTTTTGCTATGGAATGGGGATCCTACCAGTACACAGTCATGTCGTTTGGACTAAAGAATGCACCAAAAATATTTTCCAGAGTAGTCATAGCTGCATTTAGGGAATTTATCCATCAGTTTCTAGAGGTACACTTGGACGATTGGACAGTCTATAGTCTATTGAAATACCATGTAGAGTTCTTGCGGCTGATGTTAGAAATATGCATGCAGTGACAGATATCATTAAACATCAATAATTTCATCTTCGAAACACCGTTTTGGATACTATTGGGCCATATAGTATGCAAGCAAGGTTTATTAGTAGATACTGAAAAGATTGCAGTAATCGTTAACCTACCACCACCAAAAATAGTCTGTCAACTAAGAGTGACATTGGGACACACATGATACTATAAAAAATTTATAAAAGGGTACATGTAGATTACCACACCAATGGAGAAACTATTAAGAAAGAAAGAAAGTTCTAGTGGAATGAATATTGTCAACACGGTCTGGATACGTTGAAGGAAAAGATGGTAAAAACACCAATACTAGTATTTCCAGACTGGGAGAAGAAATTCCACATACATGTAGATGCATCAACCATAACACTTAGAGCTATTCTGGTGCTGTTGATTCTCATTACCCTATTATACTCTTCACCTATACCTTTTTGGCCTACCTAGAGCTTGAGTGAATGACAAGAATACTACCAATTGACAGTAATAAGGTCATAAGGCAAAGTATGGTTAATTCATGTATTTTTTTGTTTATCGAGTTAAGGAATTAAATATTTCATGTACTAATGCTCGATTTGTCATGTGTGAATCTTTGACCTCTAGATGACTAGAATTCCTATACTAGCTCTGGCATGATCCGGTACCTGTGCACCAAGACTTTTCCTATCTTATCCGGTACCAAATGCGTCTGGTACTAAATCTTACCTATTGTGATCCAGTACCAACGAACACACTCTGTTATGATCTAGTGCCAACAACACGCACTGTTATGATCCAGTACCAATGACCACGCTTTGTCATGATCTGGTACCACTGTTTGCGCACTGTCATGATCCGATACCATCTACATGTTACGATCTAGTACTCATATGGAAGAGCCCAATGCACTAAGTTAAGTGCCAAATCTCACCTAAGTAAATTGGTGGACGTATATTTTCTATGATAAGGATAGTTTGTTGATTTCCTCATCCTCAGCACTTTGTGTCATGAGGATGAAGCTAAATATATAACCGAATGATTAAACTTAACAATTGATTGATTTGCAAATCACTTTGCCTCCTTGTGTTTCATGATTCAGACTATTAAATAGCCGTGGAAAGGATGGTAGAAGAGTAGGAGAGTTAGTATATCATCAATATGTAAGAAACATATGATAGTACAAAACATATTTTCTGAGTGAAGATTAATGGAATGTTATTTTATCTCCATATTTTGATTATCTATGATTAAGAATGAGTTGAATTGTTAAAAAGAGTTTTGATTTTATGTTTTGAAGTGTGAGTGAGAGTAATGTGTGCATTAAAAGCAAGCTTCCTATAGACTTCAGCAATTGACCTGTTGAAGCGGCAAGGGCCCACCGCCCAACAAAGGTCAACCTCTTTGTAGATTAGCATTAGTATTTGTTTTCAGTAATATAAACATTGAATTAGTTAAAGCTTTAACTATGTTAGATGATAGCAGTGCAACTTAGATTAATATTTCCATTCTATAATTGCTTAGAGATCTTTAATTTCTCTATTTTGCATATGCCTTGTTTCTGTTCTCATGAGTTTGATTTCCTTGAGTGATCATAGCTGTTGGTAGAAATAGTCAAGACTACTTGGATAAGAAATAGTGAAGTTCATTGTGAACCACAGAGCCAACATATTGACTATTGAACTACCCATGTTATGCTGGTTGATGTGTGATTTATTTTCAGAAAGCGTGGATTGCATAATTAGTTTTCTGGGTCAGACATCAGAGTTGATCTATCAAACCAATTCCATCTCATACTTGCATGTGCCATAATGAAATAGATAGCCTCTCTATGAAAGACAACCAAAATGCATTGAAGTTTGCTATTTTGATTTGTTTCCAGCAGGCATAATCTAGTTTGATTCTATACTCGTGACATTAGAAATTACCTTTCTTACTGGTGTCTTGTAACTCTGTTGATTACGAATCCTAGATTGATAATTAATGAGTGCATTATATTAGACATATAAGTAGCACAATAGGCGCAGCCAGGAGAAGGAGCATTGGATCATCCAATATCATTTGCTAGAAGGAAAATATCATAACTGGAGAAAAACTATAACACTACAGAGAGAGAAGGCCTATTTATGTTCTATGCATTGCAGAAGTTCATACATTACTTACTGGGAATTGTTTTTAATATATTCATAGATCATTCAACCCTTAAGTACCTATTCAAAAAGACAATGTTGTGGGGGAGAATCTGCTGATGCTTACTCCTATTTCAAGAATTTGATTTTGAAGTAATAGTCAAGCCAGGGAAGCTGAACACATGACTTGACCACCTATCAAGGGTAATGAATGGAGAGGAACCTACAAATTTAGAGGACAACTTTCCAGATGCAGAGTTATTTCCAGTCCATATCATTGACGAATACTTTGCATACATCATCCAGTACTTGAGTACAGGAACTACACCACAGGAATACAACACTGTACAGAAGAAAAACCTGGTAGTCTGGGTTGGAGATTATCAACTGATCGGAGAACACTTATACAAAATGGGCACAGATAACATCTTGAAAAGATATGTGCTAGAACATGAAAGACCAAGGATTTTAGCAAAATCCCATGAAGGAATAGTAGGAGGACATTACGTAGGAAAAGATACCACACATAAGGTATTGCACACAGGACTATGGTGGCTGACAATTAACAGAGACTCGAAAGAGTACTACCAGATATGTGATATATATTAGAGAGTTGGCAAAACCAAATAGAAGGGACTAGATGCCCCTATGACCACAGGTAATGTTGTAGGTATTCGACAAATGGCCAATAGATTTTGTGGGAGCAATTAACCCACCAACAAAGAGGACAAGTGGAAGGTACATTATCACTGTGACATAATACTAGACAAGATGGGCAGAAGGAACACTATTCAAAGATTGCAGTGTAGAGACAACAACACACTTCCTATTAGAACATGTGATCACTAGATTTGGTTTCCCAAGTATTTTGATGAGTGACCCAGGCAATCACTTTATTAACAACACTATTAAGGTGATGAATGGGGAACTTGAAGTTCATCATCAAAAGAGTACGCCATATCACCCACAAGCAAATGGAACAGTAGAAGCATTTAACAAAATCCTTGAAAATGCACCGATGAAGATCTGTAATGTAAATAGGGATGATTGGGACCTAAAAATATCAGTAGTATTGTGGGCATACATGACCACATGAAAGAAGTTGATAGGACACACACCATTCATATTGGTATATGGACATGAAGAATTGGTGCCATTAGAATTTTTGGTACCCAGTCTGCACATAACAACGATTACGAACATGACAAAATCAGTCACAGTGTAGGATATGATGAATCAATTGATGATCATGGAAGAAGATAGGATCCTAGTAGGGTTCCACCAACAAGTTTAGAAGGCAAGGGAACAATCTTGGAATGATAGACATATCAAGAGGAAAAATTTCAAGGCATGATACTTAGTGTTGATGTATGACAATAAATCCATTCAGCATCCAGGAAAACTCAGAATGCACTGGTTAGGACCATACAAAATACATATTTCCACAGATGGAGGATATGTACATTTGAAGGAATTAGGAGGAACATAAATCAAAGGGATGATCAATGGGATCCAACTAAATTTGTACAAGGACATTCGACCCACCTGCAACTTAAAAGACACCGCACAATAAACACACACACACACACACACACACACACACACACACACACACACACACACACAAGTTATAGTACAAGGTACCAACATAGGCATAATGTGCCAAAGATACAATGAGCATGCATGCTCAACATTACGATCCCGATGGAGACAAGGCTAATGGTCATTTCAAAAAAAAACAAGCGGAAAAGTTGGCTACGACAAAATAAGTGCTAAGTGACGAAGGCTAGCGAAATTGAATGTCGGAAACAACTGACGGGACATCACATTAATCGGGCCAAATGGAGACAGAGAGGGAAATTAACAAAAAGTACTAAGGAACTGGTGGTTCATTGAATCCATAATCATGGTAACATATTAGACAAGATTCACACAACACCAATACAAATCATGGAAGAGGGAGTGAAAAGGTTATTGCGAAATTGGAAAAGCCATAGAACGAGAGAGCATACGAAGAAAAGAGTGAAGTTTGCAAAGGTTGCATAGGCTGTTGATATTGGTGAACAATTTCACCACCCAAACAAGTAGAACAGAGCGAGACAGCTAGACAACCCAGAGTTAGGACCAGAGCATAATCGCAATCACAAGGAAATGAACAACAACCATCTTCACCACTAGAAGTCGTAAATGTGGACAAAATACAATCGTCGAATGCAACACTAGTAAGCCCCACATGCATTGAGGAAGAAACCTAGAAGAAAACACCTGCAGGCATTGAAATTGATATGATGGAAGAGGGGAAGATCCAAAAAAATTAAGATGCAAGAAACCAAGTGAAACCAGAAAACCAAATAGAATCCCTAAGATTCAACGAGACAACTCCAAACCAGGAAGAAATGACCATGCCAGAAGAATCACCGACAATCGTGTTGGGACAACCACAAGAGGGTGGAGTGGAAGATGTCACTAGCTGACTAGAGAAGGTTGTCTAAGAACAAACAATGGAGGTTGGGACTTCGATTCCACCACCACAATGAAAGGACAAGAAAAATGTACCTAGGTCACCACTCAGATAACTTTCCGCAACAATTGTTTTTCCGTGCCTACGAAAAGGGGTACATGTAGCAACAAACTTGTTATGTTACGTAGAGAAATTGAGGTACTCATACCATGATGTAATGGACACAGACAAGTTCTCAGAGTTCTTTAAGAAAGTATACCTACAGACTATGCGAATAGATCCCTTTGGGGAACCAATTCATCAACCAGCCCAATGGGCAACAGGACTAGCCAAAATTGGGATTTTAGGTCTGTTGGACCTACCACACTTTGGGAGAGGCCAGTATGAAAACAATTGCATCAAGAAGTTGATGGTGGTCACACATGGTGGAGATATGTGGCTGGAACAACTCATCTCAATAGACGTAGAGCTCATTGCACACATTACAAGGCTTCCATCACGGGGCATGGATCTCGCACAGTTCCTCGAGGAAAAAACAAAGGAGAAAGCACTAACCAAGGAGATGAAGAAGAAATATGGCACTGACATGGGCTCATGCAGATTCATTATCAAGCAGATTAGTGACATCGCGACAAGAATGGCCACAAAAATTATGGCATGCAATCTTCTCAGAAAATGTTGCAAGGAGGAAGTCCCGACCAGGGTTATCACAACTGCAGCGCAATGTGTCGAGGGAACCACACTCAGTTGGGCCCCTTATTTGTTGAGCTCGTTTCTAGATGACTGTAAGGATAAGTAGGATCTAGGAACAAAATTTCATTATTCATGGTTGATCATCCTGATAGACATTATGGGATGGAAGGAGCCGAAGTACACATTTTTTCCACTATACCCAAACCCTACCATGAAGCACGTCACTTATCGATTGGAGCCACTTCGGATGCCAAGAATAGAATAATGAATGCATCTATATTCGAAGGAAATCTCCGCGACCTACAGGACACTATCGCTAACAGTTAGAGGATATCACCGGAAGTTGTTGCATGCTATCAAAGAATATCCAACTTCAAATCCACTAGAAATGCAATGTGGATCCAGGCAGGAAAGGACCCTGACAAGCAATGGCTACAACTGCGCTACTGCGTCATGGAGGGGGACATACAGATGGACATCAAGGATTGGGAAGAAAAATGGAGGATTCCATCTCTCACTCGAGAAATACCAGCAAAAAGAGAGGAGGAGGAGGAAAGACAGGAACATACACATGATGAGGAGGTAGAGAAAGCACAGACACAACCCCAGGAAGTAACAATGACCAAGAAACCAAGGACATGCCAGACCAAACCAAAACAAAATAAATTGGGGACATCCAAGATAGGAGCCTGGAAGGGGAAGAAGGATAATACACAGGCACCCCAAGTATAGAAGAAATAGGTTGAGGTAGCGTAGGGGACTACATCAAGTCCTACTCCACAAGAGTGAGGCCATACTAAGCGGACAACCACCTAGATGGGGGTTGTGTGCAAGAATACAAAGGTGCATAGAACACCTCCATAATACAGGATCATGGAGGATGATGCCAAAATGGTGGCCCAATTTGTCCAGGATCGAACATTCTAGGATTTTGAGAATTTTGTGCACCAAAGGGACAGAATTTAAGAAGAGATAAAATACATGCAAAAACTCCTTAGGAATATCGTCGAAGTATAGGCAGTCGACAACAGTGTAGAAACAGGCTCGAAAACATCACAAATAGGAGGATAAACTGGAGCAAGTGAGCGGGACATAGTGTTGATTAAGGTTGGTTGTCATTGATGTCAACCCTTGAAGAAAGACCCGTAGCACAAAGTTTTGGGTAATGGACCCAATAGTGTTTGATGTAAATATGACTCATTATTGTTTTGTCATGGTTGATAAGAAGTAAATAT
>SNQJ01S0170360.1:0-20649 GCA_010110895.2 Picea sitchensis
AACTTTAGCCACTAGAGCCATAAGAATCTCCGATGAAGCAAACCTAGAAAAAGAAATAGATCACATTACCAAGACTTTTAAGAACATAGGTTATAAACACAAAGACATTAAGAATACAATAAACAGAACCCTAGAAAAAACACTCAATAAGCCCACTATCCCCAAAGAACAGAACCCTAATAGAGTTGCTTGCCTCCCTTACATCCAAGGTGTGACTGATAATATTGCCAGAGTCCTCAGCAAAAAAGAAATTAAGACCTCCTTCAAACCACTTGCAACCATCAAACAGAATATGAGATCCGTAAAAGACAAAATCGACCCCCGCAAAGGTAAAGGAATCTACAAAATAGAGTGCTCATGTGGAAAATGCTACATCGGTGAAACTGGTCGCTCCTTCCAGATTAGGATAAAACAAAACCCTAATTATTAAACCACTACCTAGTAATAAAACCTACTAACCACCTAGACTCTAGTTAATTAAAACAAACATTAATTAATAATAATCTAATAATTTCAAAACAATTAAACAAAACCCTTATTAAATAATAAAAAATGACTTTTACCAAATAACAAAAAACTAAGAATACAATAAACAAAGCCCTAGAAAAAAAAACCTAATAAGCTCCACTATCCCCAAAGAACGTAACTCCCCAATAGAGTTGTTTGCCTCCCTACATCCAAGGTGTGGGACTGATAATATTACGTAGTCCCTAAAAGAAATTAAGACTCTTCAAAACCACTTTGCAACCATCAAACACAATATGAGATCCGTAAAAGACAAAATCAACCCCCGTAAAGGTAAAGGAATCTACAAAATAGAGTGCTCATGTGGAAAATGCTACATCGGTGAAACTGGTCGCTTCTTCCAGATTAGGGATAAACAAAACCCTAATTATTAAACCACTACCTAGTAATAAAACCTACTAACCACCTAGACTCTAGTTAATTAAAACAAACATTAATTAATAATAATCTAATAATTTCAAAACAATTAAAACAAAACCCTTATTAAATAATAAAAATGACTTTTACCAAATAACAAAACCCTAATTAACCACTACCAAAATAACAAAACCCTAATTAACAATTTACCAAATAAACAAAAACCCTAATTAACTAACTTTGATCAAATAATAATAAACTTTGATCTAATAAAACATTAAAAACTAAAAACCAAACCCTAATTAATAAAACAAACCCTCTAATTAAATCCCTCACACATAATAAATAATTAAAAAAGAATTTTAGCAACCTAGTCGACACTTAGTTTTCACGTCAAATCCAATATTTAAAACCTAATCTTCTCATCATCTAAACCCATGCTCATTGTCCTAAAGATGGAATTGTGTCTCGAGGACCAATTTCAAACCTTAGAACGTTCCTCAGTGCCAAGAAGTTACCTTGGTCATATTACGAAGCTCAGGAGGAGTAAGGAAGTCATAAAACCAATGCATTTAAGTGGTATTGAGCCGCCAGAGTAATGGACCTTTAGGATCTGTTCTGGGAGAAGGAGAACCTTCACACCATCATCGATCCGTAATGTTACAGGCGCTTAGTCAGTGAATTCCCTTTGAACCAAGTAGAAAAATGAGTTTGTTCTCGCGGTCAGTAGGACTGGCTTTGAAAGGAAAGGGAACCTTTACAAACTACGATCCGGAAAGTGCAAAGTTAACCGAAGCCCCTTCGACTTTACACCCAAGAAGTCCATGCCATAAACAAGAGAAGGGTCGGCCCGGTGCCTAAAGTGGGATCTACACCATAGATTTGGGGAGGAGAGATCGATCGTTTGATCAAGCCAATGTTAAAAGGTAAAATGCAGTAGTGAAGGGCTTAAAGCCTAAGAGCTGAAGTAGTGAGTCATAGTGATGTCACTTGGTTTGACATGGACATATGGGTTGTGCACCATGTCAGTCGGTTTTGAACCCGTAGAAGTTTGAAATGGAACATGACACGCGGTCACTCCATTTGACCTGAGCCATCGTCATTGGGCATTCCACCATCGGAATTCGTGATGAGCATGGTTAGCGGGACCTCGGTGGTTGCTGTAATCCGGGTTAAGGGTTGGAGGACCCACTCTGGATTTGATCACGATACATCCAGATCAACAGTCAGGAGGAATTGTGGGGGCCCAAGTTGCACGGAAGATAATCATCCAAGGCGGTCCCGCAATCCAAACCATAGTTTCAAATTCAAGGTTAATGCGTATCAACGTTAGAAGAATTGTGGGATGAAGCATGGTTACTCCAAACCTCTACCGCATGCCCCTGCAATTGGAAAAAATTAAGTGATCTGACGTAATAACGTCACCAACGGTGACATGGAAGTGTTCGATTAGTTATTGAATGAGCTGGATGTGGAAATCCTCCTAAGCCCTCAAACTCGCATTAACTGAGGTTCCATAGTAAGTGGTAATCATTAGATGCCGAGTGGACGCGGAACTCCGAGATATTGTTGTGTGATGCTTTGAAAATTTCAGAAAGCCGAAGGCCAGACTAAGCACCTAGTGATCTAGCTCTTGTTCATGGTCGCGATCAAGGCTGGATTGGGGACTGAGGGAAAGGGGCTAGTGCCCGAAATGATTACAGAGCAAAGAAGAGTTTGAAAGAAAATGAAATCTGAACGCTTTAAATCGTGATTATTGAATCCAACCGGTGAAGTATTGTATGAGTTTCATTTGTTTCTCGTCTTTGAGTTTCGATTGCAAGGAGTGTACATTGTCCGCAAGGAGTGCGCTGGTAAAGGGTTAACCAATAGAAGCTCGAGAGATAATCGCTTGAACCTTCATCGCCGCTAAGGAGGCACCTGAAGAACTCGTTGAGTTCAGAGAGATAGAGTCACAGAGAACTATGTAGGGCTCTGCCAATCCAGCATCGAGCAAGTGCAAGTGTGCGCAAGAAGAACTTTGTCGAAGCTCCACAGGAGAAGAGCACGGAAGATACCAGTGCCATTGAACACTCTATAGAAAATGCCTGCTAAGGTGTGCTTTGAGCCGAAGGTTTCCAAGAGGGCACGTGTTCTCCTTGAAGCGAAACCGTATATCGAGGACCCTGAGACCGAAAATCAAAAAGCTCAAGAGATAACGTAAGAGGTGGGAGACCTGACGCATTATAAGTCCCAAAGCTCGTGGCGATAACGCTTTACGAGCCGGGCGAGATCCAGGAGGCGGACTCTCAAAAGAAAGGTCAAAGGTCGAAGCCTTTGAACACCTGGCCAACATTCCAAGGCTAAGAAAGTCAAAGCTCGGGAGGAGGAGAAACAAAAATCATCTGATCGGTTGTAGAGAAGAAACTAGACCGTTAGACCTACGTCCAGTAAGTGAAGGAAGAACAGAGGAGAGGAACAGATCCCATCCGTTAGGTCTAAGCATGAAGGACTAGCAACAACCATTGATTCAGAGGGTGTTTAATTCCAGACTTAACCCTTGTGTGCGCAGGCAAAGTGGACTTGTCAAATTCCCCGGCGGGATTTTGTGACCGTCCATCGTCAAGGAGGGTAGGTGGCGTAAGATCCATAACTTCAAAAGTTCGTGGACAAGGAGGAGGAGAAACAACCGAAATAAATCTTGGTCGTTGATCCAAAGTGACGCTACATGCCTGATCTAGAACTTCGGGTATGAAGCACTCTGAAGGAAAGCAAAGGATGAAAGTGTTGAAGTCCCAAAGAGATCCTCGATCATTGATTGAAGAGGAGGTCAAAGGACCATTGATCTAGCCTTGGTCAGAAAGAGCCGAAGTAAACCAGGGTTGTTGATTTGGAGGGCGCTGTGCATAAGATCCCACTGGGAAATTTACCCGTGATTTCCAGGTGTGGAGACGTGGAGAACCCTCGGCTCGAGAGTCGGAGTTCATCAACCGCTTGATTGTTGAGGACAGTCAATATATTCCACTTTGGAATATTGTCATACAGGGAAAAGCAAATAGTTGAGAGTTGAAACTCCCCAAGGTCGAAGATCGTAATCAATCGTAGTCGTTGATTTGGAAGGGAGCTACGTGTCGATAGATTGTAGATATCTGAGCTCGTGCATGAAAGAAAGAAAGGTCATTGATTGGACAGTTTTATAGAGGCAGGTAAATAATAGATAGTAGTCATTGATCGAGAGGCAGTGCTGAGAGGCAAGAGATCGATGGAAGAGAAGGATTTTGGGGCCAAGACAAGCTCAGACATTAATTTTCCTTGAGAGGGCCACAATTTATACCACAATTTTAACAAAGTGATGTGTGGCAAATGGAGGCGAATTGTAGGGAAAAAAGTGGGTTGGCCTAAAACCACCCTCGCCTCCCACGCCTGCAATCACATTTTCCATGAGGTCATACGCCTAGGTAATAAGGGGAAGGAAAAGGACTAATGAAAAGGGCTAGCTACCGAAACTTGAGTTTTGAAGCTGCCGCAAGAATAGCCCATGTGTCCGGACAGGACCTTTGCCTAAAGGAGAAAAGGGGGGCCTATGTATAATTGTTTTGAGTTCAAACATGAGCCCGGCAGACAATCCCACTCAGCCTTTGGGAAGGGGATACTTTGGACCGAAGGTTAGGCCGTGACTCACTGAGGTAGGGGCATTGGCGTCAAAGTTCCTTTAGGCATAAATAGTCATGTAATAAAGGACTAAATGAGAAGCCGCGCAAGAAGATTCGTGAATCATGGAAGAATTGAACACCCCTGGGAAACAAAGCAGAAAAAAAGTGTTACAAGGAGATAGAAGCTGCTGCAATTTCTGTGGCAGTGAGTATATTATGACTTGCTGGGTCAACCAGAGGAAAGAATGTTTGCATGTTTGCAAGTGTTGTTGGTGATGTTATTGTATAAGGGAGGGAAGCAACTGAGAGTTGAAGTGTTGGTTATAAGTTTGATAAAAGAAGTACGAAATCTTCTACCACCATCAGACTTTCAGGTAGTGTAAAATTTATTAATGGCGCCATGTAGGTATGATTTTTATTACTCTTTAGTATAATCGCTTAAAGGAAATTTAGGTAAGAATTTCCCCAAAATTTCTAAGTTATTTTATAAAAATCACATGGATTATATTATTGAATGTACCACCAGGATGTGGTAAAGGTTGAGGTATGTACAATTCAAAGCTTTTTAGCTCAATGCACTTCACATGACATAGTAGAATGTCATGTTAATTTGGTTGGCGAAGTACAACCAAAAGAAATTAAAAAGATAAGAACTTGGTATAGGAATGAATTCAAGAAGAAGCTTACCGCTGCATGAGGATTAGACATGATTGATGGAAAGGGACGACATGGAAAGGTTATGAGCCAATAATGTGTACCAAAAGCTTCCCACCTTTAAATAAAACTTAGACTACAAACATTTTGAAAGCACTAATGAACAACACATAATTTTATTCTTGGTGTAGTTTTTGGGTCAAAAAGGAAGGCATCAAATTAATTGGGAAGACAATAGGAAGTGTGTGTGGAGAATGTGTCAACACATTGTCCATAATTCCAACCTATGGATGGTGAGATACGACTCAGGATAAAGAGTTATTTATGTAATTCAATGCAATGTGTGTTGATTAATTACGCATTGAGATTTGGTAACTCCATGCATAATGAGTGATAGAATTGTATACCAAATGTAATTGATGGAATGTTTTGTAAGTACATGGCTATATGGCCACCATGGAAATAATTGTTAATTTAATTGAAATGTTGTTAACCTGCTTTTGAAGTTGAGGGACATTTCAGGGGTGGTTAGACATTGCAACAAGAAAGTTTCAAGCCAAGTAGTCACATGAGAATTGAATACAAGAAATTTTCTTTTCAGAAAAAGAGGTAATGAACTTGCTATTATACTACTATGAACATGTGATGCATAGAATGATGGTTCATTCTATTGGTCAAGTTGTTGGGTATTTGTGATTGAATTGCTAGGTGCGAGAAATTCTAAGATCACTACATAAGATTTTGTACACATTGCAATTGAATTATGATGTACGTGAAATACTGACAATTTGTTGGAAGTATGCAAGATGAAGCCTTGTAGGAAAAATGGTATGAGTTTGGTCCCTGTGGAAAACCACAAGGATGGATGCATTCATGATATGGCAACAAACTAAGATGAATTATGAAATAGAATTTCAGGTTTTGGGGAAAAGTTGAATTTCCTTTTGAACTAATTGAAGTTTCTAAAATTAATTATTTTATGTTTTCTCATTATAATTGCATGTGGGTGATGCGGATGAGATGATTAAAGTTAGGGAACAAGCTGACTACAAAGAGTAGCTCGTGGAAGATGTCGATTGTAGACCTTCTGAGGGAAATTGGAACTCCTCGATCCATGGTACTTCTCTAAGACTTCCTCGTCATTCGTTGTTTAAGCCCAAGAAGGGAGGTGTAACTACCGATAATCGTGGTGGACGTTGAAGGTACACCTCCGGGTGGAGAGCTGGGAAAGAGGACCGCGCTATTGGAGTGCCTGGTGGTTTAGTACCTTGGCCTAGAATTCATGGGATAGCGGGATTGTGGATCGTCGATATCTTGGGAAGCCATTGCCCGATGGATTCATATCCCTCGCTAGGGTGGAAGGTCTTCAATCAAAAGATAAGTACAATTCTTATTTATTGTATGTTGTGTATCTTGTATGGGCTGTGTTATACTGTTATTAGGAATTGTCTCAGAGCATACATATATATACATTGCATATATGTTTGCATTAATTGCATCCATGACTGTACATAATGTGTTTCATGTTTCATTTGCTTAAAATTTAGTACCGGAGCGCTAATCTGCGCTATTGATTGAAATCGTGATTCGTGGAGCGGCACGTGTTGCGTCTTGCGCGCATTCGGGTGCGCCAGATTGGACCGGAAGAGGTTAACCTACCGTTAGATTTGTAAAGGTCCAGTGGACCTAGTATGTCCCGAGGGACGGACATGGGGAGTATTGAGGATGCCATGCTGCGTATCACTCCACATCTTTTTGAAGATTTTGGAAATCTTATTGATGCTATAAGAAAGCAACTGGCATGCGGTAAAATAAGTGGAGGGATTGTAATATCCCCGCGATGAGCCCGTTGTATTGATGAATTCAAACATGATCCGTAGGGTCAGGAGCTGCGTGATAAGTCAGTACGTATGCTAATAGGTCGTAGAGCCTAGGTGTTAAAGGTCGGAAATATTTTTGCATATGTAATTATGCAAAACATTAATAAAGATTAAACATCACTGTGTGTAGACTGACCATGGAGAAATATTTATGGGGGAATAAGATCCACTATGTTGGGTAAGGGAGAGGGGGCTTAAAGTTTGGAAGAGGGGCTAAGGTTGAGGGATTAAGTCCTTGAATAGTAATTTATTATTATTCTCAAGGTCGAGGTGGACATATGAGGTTTTCCCAGTTCCCGGAAAGGAACTGTGACAAGCAAAATGGAGCACATACGTACCCGTGGGAGATATGCCAACTGGCCTGCGCTAAAACCCAAGAGTCAACCGCGGCTCTGCCCGGGCTTCTCTCGGCCCTATCATCCTCCACCCGAGATCGCGAGGGAACTGGGGCATCCAACCATTTTGCCTCCAGGTCTACCTCGACAACTACCTATCGCTGAAGGGAAACCTCATGGAAGATTGGTTCACGGGTCATTCTTCCCCATCCTCCGTGAATTCCATGAATTCTGTTTAACTCAAGGATCACCCTCTCAAGGCGATTCCTTATCACCGCACTCAAACGAAAGGGCATAAATCGTGGACCGAGCTGCACTCGTGGAAGTCCGAAAGTACTCAGAAATGTCCACCGGAAATGTGGTTGTAGTTATAACTGGCCGCAAAACAATGCCAGCCCTCTTGACAGAGTGTGGTTTCATCGCCGGTTGTTTCTACCCAGCCTTGCTATGTCCAGCATGACCGCTTACCGCTTTGGGTATGTTCCGCTATGATCGCTTTTCTGTTGTTGTTGTTGTCACCCTTACTGAACCGGGTCGAAGTGGCTGAAGCTAGGGCTTTCTGCCGTCGCCCATGGTATAAGAGGCGTTGTTCGCCGTGAGCGTGCCTCTCCGGGCCAGGTGAGTTTTGCTGGAAAGTGGTTTTCCTGTGAGAGTCCAAAGACCGCCTATGGAGCTCCCTGGAATCTCCCCCCGGGATCCAGCCTCATGGTCAAGAGACCCCGAGGGAGGTGAAGTAGCCATGGACCCAGGTGACGCTGAAGGTGTATACTCCTGGGTGCAACAAGCATGTGGGGAAATGAGAGTCCGTGGAGTAGTGGGCATAAGAAGGAAACCTGGGAAGAATCCTTTCTGATTGCATCTATGCAGCTTTTCCAAGCTCCACCTAGTCTAGGATTCCCTTTGCCTTGTGAGCTTAGTCCCAAATGCAGGACCCACCGCTAAGCTGATGAGCAGTCAGTCATACCGGAGGTTCGTGGAAGCCCGCACGCTTGGTGGTGTTATTCGAAATGAAAGAGGCACTACTTTCACGGTTTAATTTTATGTTATGCATGCCTGTGATGTTGGAATGTTATCATGTATTATGTCATGTGATATGAATTATTGTATAATATATTTGAATCTTTATGGTAGTAGTAACTCTTTGTTATGTGTTTTATTTTCATTAAAATGCATATATTATATAAGTGTATATTCCAGAGTGGTAGCATTACCCGGTCTCGTTGGCCTGAGATGCTACATTGCATCGAGCTAAGTAAAACGTAACCGAGTAGTGTGCATTAACCGACCGTTGGTGGTTGGAAATGTTACATTATTTCATGTCTTAGCTATTAATCACACCAGCTAGTTTTGAATTTTTTAAATAAAAACCTATATTTAATAACTAAATGTCTAAACCTATTGTAGTATTGCCCCTCATGTCTTTGCAACCATCACCTTTATTGTTACATATGCCTACATAGTTATTGTGCCACCACCTTGATCATTACATATGTCATTTCCTTGATCAGTGCATATGCATCATAGTTTGCAACTCATTCACAATTGACCCATGCATACAATTTTATCTATATATAAAGAGGTGCTTGTCCATTTCCGTGTGGATTTTCTATTTGGTATCTATCGTTGTTTTTCTTGCAATATCAATGCCAAGTGTTTGAGGTTTTTTATCACTTTTTTGTTGCATATTTATCATCATTTTTCTTACAATATCTATGCCAAGTGCTTGAGATTTGTTATGGATGGTACCTTCACTAAAACTCTATTTAAAAAAGCTTTATTTTATACTATATCTACTAGGTTGGCATTTGAGGTTTGTTTTCTATTATAAGAAAGTCAAGTATGGGCATTAAAATGGATTTCATTGTTATTATACCTTCCTATGGCAGAGTATATTGTAATTGCTTTGGAGTCAAATTGGTTTGACTTTTAATTGGTTTGTTTTCTATATGACTAATTTTATTTGGTTTGAACTTTATTTGTCAAAAATTAAAATATATTAAAATTTAAAAAAAAAAAAATCTATGTTTTTCCACAAATTGCCATGTAGATAGTATCTCATTTTCAAATGAAAATAAATACACTACTATATTAGAAAATGAAAATATAATTTTAATTATAATATATAACCATTTATCTATTATTTCATCTCCAAAAATATATTATGTAGCCTTTCCATTTGCATCTGTGTATCTATCAAATCAAGCAAATCAAGCAGTGAATCCCTCCTCGGTCATGTGCGAGCACACTCACGAGAGACACTAGAATCTTGTTGAAATTTCATTTGGCGATGGTATCATTGATTTTTCCACGGTGAAAATTCATACTGAAACTCACCTCATACTTCCCCACATAGTGGATGATATGGGAAATTAAACCGCGACCACAAAGACACAAGGCTCGAACTCGTGACCTCTCCCCAAACTAGAAGAGTATGTGCACGTCTAACCAATTATGCTATCCCATGGGACTTACGATGGTATCATCGATTGCCCATGTAACTTTTATGTTTTTAATGTTTACTCTATAACTACATCGATTAACATTGTTTTAAAGGTGTCACTAAAAGCTATATCCGTTGGGTGGAGAATGACACATGTAAAGCCCGAGTTTCATTAGAATATATCTTCGAAATAACTCACATGAATCTTTAATAAAATTGCTTTAGGGTTTTAAAACAAATACTATCATTGATGGCTATATCATGTAATCGGTAGTATGTAGACTCGAATCAAATTTGAAGAGCATGGTTGTAATTTATCTAAATTGAAATTAATAATAATTTTTATTTAAATAAATAAATATTAAAATAAATGAAAAAATAAAAATTATTTTTACATTAAAACAAATAAATGTTAAATTATATTATTATTGTTTCTAAGTTAATATAAGTTTGATTTTTAATTATTTTTAATAATGTTTCATATATTTGTATTAAAACAAAATTTAAAAAATTTGGGGTGTTTACCAAATTAAAAAAATAAAAAATCAATTTTGATTTCATTGATGTTTGTATTAAAAGAAAATTTAGAAAATTTAAAATATTTTTCAATTTAAAAAGAAAAAAAATTGAATTTGATGATAAGCTTACCTTATTTGATATTTTTATGTGATTTGAAAACTATTTATCAAATAAATAAAATTGATTTAAAAAAATAAGGGAATTTTTAGGGTCCACCAGAATTAACTTAAAAGACTTAAAACAAACATAGAAGTAACGACGTGAAGCTTTGTGAAACTTCATGTAGATGATTTTCTACAACACTATTACTCCATCGTCAATGTGGCTTTCACTCTTCCACTTATTCTTAAAATATAACCTAGCCTTACATAATTTATGATATAACAATATTATAAATAGGGTGGTGTTACATAATTTATGATGTAACAAGGCTATGTGATAGCATCTATACCTGCCGAAATAGTCAGAAATAGAAAATATTATAAGAGAAATAGCAAATATTATAACAATGTTATGTGGTAAGAGCTCCTTGCAGTAGTTATATATATATAACTATAAGAACTTGTAAAAATGCGCTAGGGTACATTTGCAACAAACCAGGCCTTCAACATTGTTTTAAAAATATAGTATACATGGATATAAACTATCTCGTGTTGTTTTAACTTCTCATGGGGTCGACTCGCTCTACTTTGGGGTTTGGATTTAATGTGTTGGGTTCTGTGACTATTAATAGAAATATAAATATTGTGGGATTACTAACCCCAATATCTGGTTTCTCAGAAATGTTAAATGGTTTGTCTCTTTACATCCAAAGACGATGAAGAAGTGGTATTGAAGGTGGTGTGGTACAATTCACGATGGATTTTCCTCACGGGCGGTTTCGGTAGGATGACGTCAAGCGCGATGGTCACTTTATTAATTACCTTGGTCTACCTTGCATATTAGACCGCGTGCGATGGTCACTTTATTAATTACCTTGCATATCAAAAAAATCTGCCACCTTATTCAGAAGAGACGCGAGAAAGGTGTAGTCATCTGTGGGCCCAAAGGGATGAAAACAAACCCACCAAATACAAACCCCACCTGCCACCTGGATGAAATATTTATTACAATTGCATTGGAAGGAGCGAAGGCTGTAATAAGACTTTAAAGTCTTTGGCCAATAAGATATGAGATAAATCACATTTAAAATTTAACTGAAAATATTATTTATCAAAACTTTGGCCAATAACGCCTCCAAAATTCCCTTTGAGAGGGTCATCTCCTACAAATCACATTAAGGTCTATGCACTCATTATAGTTTGTTGATGAGAGATGACTGCTCTCATGATGTAAATTACAGACATGCATCCTTATAAGAAGGAATACTATGCTGGTGCATCCTTATAAGAAGGAATACTATGTTGATTGGACAAACCAATTCTAGATAGATCTTCTAATGGCATTAGGGCCTAGTAGTTTACATTGAATGTTATAATGATAACTCTTAATGGAAATCAAACTACCAAACTAATTCTGAACAGATCTACTGATGCTATTAGGACCGAGCTTTGAATGCTAATATTAAACTACCAAACTGATTGAAATAAGTCCATACAAGACACATGTACCACAAACAAACTCAATTGAAATCTGACTGTGGCAATAGTATCTGTACTGCACAGATATAGACCCCGTAACAACTTGTTAAGGAAAAAAGCACCAAAAGTGAACTCCAAATAGCAAAATTCTATGTCAGCACTCAAAAAGTAAAATGTCTATTTATGAAAAAACACAACTCATCTATAAGCCATCAAAATTGTTTTGGACTTATGCTGTCCAACAATAACATGAGTTGTAAACTTCGAATCYTGGTTGACGAAAAAKATTTATGCCTGGCAAAAATATACTTACTATCAAAGTGGCCTAACACCAAGAACATTTAACTAGGGGCCATCAACTGACAAAAGGTACGAGCACTAACCTACGGTTCACTAAAACTAAGCCAGGCATACCTTCTCTTAGTGGCAAGCGACCTACAAACCRCCTAACGAGAAGGAAACCCTGAAAGCTCTGTAACAGACCTAGTTCACAAATCCCTACTAATTGCATGCAAAGCCAATCCGTTTGTAAGCATGACTGAAAATTACAAAAAATCATCATCTTTTTGTATAAAAGATAAACTATCTGAAGCGACCAGATATAACCAACCCTAACTAGATCAATCCATGATTCAAGTAAATGTTAAGTGTTGAGAAAGGGAGTGACACTAATTCGCGGAAATTAAAGCATTTGACCATAGTTACCAAAATAAAATAATATGTCCGAAAGGAACACTGATGAAACAAGAAAGATATAATATATCAACTTACAACACATCTTTGTGGGGGGTAATAAAATTAAAGAAAGGGCAAAAAAGAGTTAACATACCGCAGGAAATCGAGTATCGAGTTTTTTCTTCATGGTAGACTTATGCTTCGCCAGATTGAAGCGATTCTGCTAAAGAAAGGTGTTTCGCCTCCCCAATCATTTAAACAGCATACGATTTAGACAACAAACCCTGAGGGAACCAAACAGTAACGCCTCAATACCAAAGAATCAGGGTTTCAAGTTCTTTTAGACATGCAATGACACAACACTACCAAAACCCACAAGAAACGCCAAGTGCCGACGAAAACCCCGCCGAAGCCAAGATTTCAACCTCACAACGAAAATCTCCTCATGAATTCTGTGTGGCCTTGCCTAAACAACAAGCAAAACTTCAGCAGATAGAGTCGAACTACATGCTTTCCACAAAATCATGAGATTTCCAAATTAGGCTTCTGGACGACCGAATTTGACCCCAAAAAACCCCAAAAGTGGAAGAAAAGCCGAAAAAGATGGATCTAAGGCCAAAAACAACATTAGAGGCAACGATGTACTGTGCAGATACAACCGATCTGTGAAGAATTGAATGAAAATACGAAAGAAAAATCGATCTGACTACTTGCTTCGCTCTGCAACAATCGAGACAGGAAGAGACGATCGGAAGTGAAACCTTGGACGGACGCACGCACCCACAATGGCTAACCTTTGGACTGGGAAAAGAACTATTTAACAGCTAAAACTTGCCAAGACCGCCACCGCACCCCAACCCAACCCACCGCTTCTGGGCATCCGCGGGAGTCGGCACGCAACACAGTCGCTATGTACAATGGATTCTGGGCAACGTCCTGCAAGGATACTGACAAGGGTTCTGCTCTGCAGTGCATTGACTGCAGTGACATGTAGCAGACCTTACTTACAAGTAATGAGATGAGACTCTGCATTTACGAATCGCTGGGCAATAAGAGTTTCGTTTGAATAGCCAATAAGATTTTGCCAAAAATATATTTTAAATAATTGAAATAAATAAATTAATTAATTGTTAAAGTGTAACATTAGAAAACCATATAAATTTTTGGTCAACAGATGGATTAATGGGTAGTCAATGGTGAACTCATCACTATATACCATGCCTATCCGGTTAGGATCCATTTGGCACTTAAGGTTCACCAATCCTATTGGACCTCACTCAACTCGTCAACCCATTTAAGATTAGCATGCGCCATCACACTGATGTTCTTAGTTGGCAACAATTCACCATGTCATCGTAGGGTTCTCAGGCTTGCTCGACTAGAGGATGACAATTGTCCCTCTTCTATAGTCCAAATAAAATACTTGATTAATATTTCATAGAATATCATTCTTTGGTAATTAATTTCTTAAACCTCGTTAAGGATAATTATTCTCCACAACTAATTATCCAATAATTAATTTTTGCTTAGCCTAATACCCATGGCCTAGTAATTACTAAGGTTTTTACTTTCTTTTTTCCCCCTTAGAAGTAGTTTAGCACTAATTCAATTAATTACTCATATGATAATTCTATTTAATTATATTATAATATGATTAAACATATCATAGGAGCACTTAGGATTATTAATATCTATTTATACCCAAGCCTTCAAACTTCGGCAAAGATACCTCATCGGGCTTTTATGAATATACACAAATCTCTCGAACACCGAAATTATGAAGAGGGTCCCACTTAGGTTATATTATGATGCAATATGATATTAATTATATTACATCATGATGTAAATAAATCACATCAAACATTTATTATAATCAATTACATCAATATAACCTCGTTTAATTTAAATGTGTTTAATATTCATACAAACTTTGGAATGCGGGGAGGCAGGTTCGGGGCTTCGACCCTTTTAGCTTGTTCCTTCTATAATCCTCAAACATTCAGAGTCTCGGAGTCCCGAACTCCCGAAGCCTTGAACTCACGAAGAGTC
Organism: Picea sitchensis; assembly: GCA_010110895.2. Taxonomy (NCBI): domain Eukaryota; kingdom Viridiplantae; phylum Streptophyta; class Pinopsida; order Pinales; family Pinaceae; genus Picea; species Picea sitchensis. The sequence goes on from SNQJ01S0170360.1 coordinate 14,647, forward strand.
CACGCTTCACGTGATCTTGTATTAAATATTAAATTAAAAAGGGAAAAGAGGTTGGTACTTTATTATGTACAAATATCATAATAAACTTATTTAAAATATATATATTATATTACATATTTTTGGAGATGGCACCCAGGTTTATAAGGTCTCCAATATTTTATTAGTCCCTGCCATGGGACTATAGCGATGAGTTTGCTTTTGATGTGACATTAATTTGCCTTTTACCATAAATTTGTGTATGCAATGTAATGCTTAACATAGGAAAACAAATATATATTTTTGGATATAATAAAAATATTTGTGTTTCTCATTTCTAATTGGTTGATAGAATTGAAGTGTTATTGCTCCCTTCACGTCTTTCAATATGTAGAATTAATTACATAATCAATGAATTTCGCCAATCACCACATCTAAATATAAAAAGTTGTAATATGTATTTATTATTATGCATTATTATATTTATAATCTAATATATTATTTATTATCATATTTATATTATATTTATGAATATTATAGTTCCATTTAGCTTAGGGATCATTATACATTTTGAATAACAAACAACCCTCAATTATTATCTTTTGACAAAAAATATTCATTACTTGTGCATTTAGTGATATTAAGTTTCATTGTTCAACATGTATTTCCCAACTAACTTGGCAGGGACTGCGTTGCCATGCAACCCTTGTTAATTTTTAAAATGAGAGAGAGAGAGAGATCTTCAGGTCAATCTCCTTTGGATTATCCAACACATCCTTTATACTCAACTCTCTCGGAGTCCCGAAGCAAGCTTCGAAGTGGCCCCACTTATGCAAGTTTCCATATTATTTAATATTTAAAAAGAGCTAGCTTCATTCACCTATAACCATTTTAATAAACCTTAATATAATATAATTTATTATATTATACTCCTTGAAATTTATGCCTAGGTTTTAAAATTCTCCAATAAATTATGTGTCCTCACCTTCAGCTCTTCCACGCAATTCATCATGTTTATATAACTCGGAGTCTCGGAGTTTCAGAGGGGACCCACTCGTATTACCACGTAATTTAAATACAAAGAAATATTTTGGGATTATATATATATATATAGGTGTATTGAAATCAATTCAGTTAATTGATCACATTAAATACAATATTTTAATTAATTGTATTTCGTATCTTTACAACCTTGTGTACGGAAAGAAAGGGTTCGGGCATTCGACGACTTTGGCTCGTAGAATCCCATCACCCAAACATCCCGTAGCCCCGGAGCTTTGAACTCTCGAAGTTCTAAAGGCCACGAAATGGTTATAACATTTGGTCATGGGTTATTCCCTGGTGTGCTTTGGCATTAAAAATAATAATAAAATATATTCTTTTGGTCTCATGCCTTTAACGTTCCAGGAACTTTGGCCTCCATTTTCAGAATAGAATAATAATAATAATAGTAATAATATGTATATAGACATATATTTATATATACATGCATGGTTATATTACCTGGAGAATTTAAATGAAATTATTTTCTCTTATAGGAAAATAAGAAAATGAGAAATATAAATTTACAGTATTTATAAAGGAATTTAATAAAAGTTTATATTCCAAGGAAATTTCTTCATTGTGAAAATTAAAAATATAATTATAATTTATAACTTCTTGTGGGTAAATGAGTAGATTTTATTTTTCTTGTTACTTGTGCTTTACTATTCTTACTAAATTTAAGGAAATGGTCCTAAGAGAAAGATTTATCTCCACAATAAATTTTTACATTTCTACCAACATTTATTGCCCAACAAAATTTAAGGGGATTCTTCCCAAATTTAAGAGATTTAACACAGATTAAACATAAATGTTTATTTATGCCCCAAATAGAATTTTGAGAACTTTGTTATTTTAATTCACTTAGGCAACTTTCATGTTTATGTCCTAATTATATTTCCTCAATAATTATTTATAAGGACTTTGAATGTTTTCCCATATTTGAGTTGTTCTTCTAAAGTGCAACCCAGATCTGATATCCTCTAAGATTTCTAGCATGGGACTTGAGGACATACTAAAATAGAGCACTATTATGCAAAAAAATCACTCTCTCTTCTCTCAAATGTGTTATAGAGATTTTTAACTATTCAGTCATCATTTTTCAAGCATCCATTAAACTGTACAGCATAGTCAACCACAACATCCACTCCCAAAAATCTTATTTTAGCACATAGATAGTCAAGAGATAAGGAATTAAATCAAAAGAGCTTTAGCTAAGACATTCTCTTTATTTTACTTAAATTTCTCAAGTCACTTTTTTTCAGAAATTAAACTTACACAGTTCCAAAACATAGTATAATTTTTTTTCTGATCTAAACACTACAGAGATTTAACCAAATATACTTATCTAGAAACTAGATAGTGATGAAACTGCTGAAAGGAGTGCCCTTTTCCACCCAACCATAGGCACAACAACTCCTGGACGGATTTACCATTGGCCACCCCCTAGCTAGATCATTATGCTCTGAGAGAGACTCTTCCTTTTGTTCAACAACAGTCAGGGACGAAGATCACTCTCCTCTTCCCACAAAAATTTAGCAGATCTTTTCTCTCTCCACCAAGCAAGGGGGTCTGCAACAAGTGCTTCCTCAATCACTCATCCTCTACAACCCCGTTTATCAGCTTGGTTAGAAACGTTGCCCAACAATTCCCATACCCAAAACAAATTCGTTTTTCAGTTCTCTTTAGAACCAAAGAGTTGCATATGCTCTCCCTCTTCATAAAATGGTCGCTAGACTCATCTTCTTGCCTCCTCTCTTCTGCCCACGAATTTCCTCTCTTTTCTTGCCTTCCTCAACAAGATTTCATGGGTCCAAATCCCAATTTCGTGGTCAAGTCAGGAAGTTTTTTCCAAATGGGTATGCTGCCCATTTCCTCATTGACTCTTGAGGAAGACTTCCCAACTACCAGCCTGACTGGTAATTTACTTTTCTGGGTCAGAGGATTGTTATGGGTCTGAATAATTTAAATCCAGCAAAGTACTGGTCTGGTAGGGGTCATCTCAACCATCACTGGTTTCCCTCCCCATCCCTCTAATGCATCACGATCTACCTTGGCAAACCCCTTCAACAGTTATGCGACACTTTCTGTTTTATTTAGTAACATAAATATATACATTACCTTTTATAACAAAAAGGTTCATCAATTCCAACATCCACACATATTCAGTCTGGCCATAGTATTTTAGCAGGTTATAATTATATTTACAAGTTGGGGGAAACATGGGTATTACACCTTCCACTAGGTAAACCCGACCAACAACAAAGGTAAAGGTCCCCGGTACAAACTATTTGTCCAATATTTTTAAACAAAGTCTTAAGATCTTCTTTGATAATTCATAAAAAAAATTAAAAACTATCTATTGCTTAGTGACCTAGCAGCATCACCGACGGATCTTGGTTCTGCTTAGGGGTCGAATTAGCAGTACTTCTGGGGGTTGAAGTCGTCACCATAGTGCTTGACAAAGGTAGGTAGGATAGAACTTTGTGCATCATCAAATGAAGGCCGCCCAACTGAAGTTGCATTGTATTTTGAGCCTCCTCCCTGGTTTGAAGCATCTAGCCTAAGAGATTTTTGATATGTCAATAAAGCTCCACTATCTTCCAATACTTTGTTTCCCTATCCTGAGTTGTCCCAATATCCAGAATCCATTGAATTGTTGATTCTACCACCTCTTGTTCAGTGTTCATGGTTCTTTCCTGGTGAACTACTGCCTCCGCCTCTTCCACATGGTCTTGGAAACATGGAGGAGTGGAAGCAAAGAAGGTAGTTCTTGTGTCAAAAGCTTCGCATTGCACCTGTAAGTTCGAGGCATCATTACCAAGTTGATGAGTCGAAGGCCCTGTTAGCGAATGGACGCCTTGGAGATATCCTCTTGGGTACCCCTCTCACGAAGCCATAATTTCCTAGACTCACAACCTAGGTCGACGCCTAACACTCGCACTTTGGGGGAGGGTCTCTACCTCCCCTTCCCGTTGGATAGCCCGTTGCGTCTCCACTGAACTCCTTCAATGAAGTTGTTGATGATCTCGCCACCCTCTAGACTTAGTAAGACGTTTGTTACACATCCCCTTTGTCATCAATCCAAAAATAGTAGTTCCCAATACCGAATAGCTTTTTTCCATATTGAATGGAAATAACTGTTGTTACTACAAATGGAGTGTTAACACTCCTCCTCTGCATTTTGTTGGGTTGAGGTGCCATGTGAATGCAATTGAGTGTTTGTGTATGTAACCTCGGGTATGGAGTTCTTTCCCTCCCAACCGATAATTGTATCTACTAATGTAGTTAATCCTTGTCGTTGTTTCAATCGCCTACTGCTTCCATCATTAATGCCTTCTGCTTCCTCGAGGGTTGATGCATTCTTGATTTCTCTCCCTAACATGCCACCTAGGGAAAGTCTCTTCCTTCCAGCGAATGTACTTGTTGACTCCTCTATGTTGTGCCCCTGATCAAGCTGCCAACTACTCCTATTGTTAATACCCTCTGCGCCCAACGTCCTTGCATCCTCAGGGCCTGGATCCCCCTTGGCTCCCATCCCCGACACCCCATATGGGTGATTATAAATATAAATTAAAAACATTTATAAATATAGATTTCAAAGTGTTGATTCCTTTTCAAAGATATATTATAGAAAACATTTATAAATATGGTTTTCAAAGTGTTGATTACTTTTTGGAGTTATATACATTATTTGCGAAGTTGGGCTTAATATTATTTAATAATCGATATAAAAAAATCTTTTAACATAGAGTTGAGCAGATTTCTCATATAGTTTATATATCACCACATGCTTGACATACTGTTTTATAAGTAATCAAAGAGAAACATTACTTGTTGAGCATGTTGAAGCAATGGTTTATTACCAACATTTATGTTTGTTGTTGTGTTATTTTACACTTCAACTATAACTATAACTATGTTGTTGTTGTCCTCTTTTACACTTTAATATTCAACCACTAACTATAATTTAGGAAATCCATATAACATTGTGTTTACATGTAACATATGATAATAGTGACTAACAATATAATTCAAGCAAATGATAAAACTTTAAATTACATTATTATAAAACTATTACATTAAAACATTTCAAAAAACAAGTATAAGCAACTTTACTACTAATTTCACTTATTTTTTGTTTTGATTTGATATTTTCATACTTTACACACCTAAATATTTTACCTAAATATTTCGAGGCTCTTAGTTTTTTTTTTTTTCCCAAAAGAAATTAGCTCGATTTTATATAGAGTATATTTCGAGGCTCTTAGTTATATGTACTCGTGACACATTTTACCTATGGCAACAAACTCTTAGTTTATACCTTTTGACTGTTCAAAGTGTGATGGCTTCCCGTTCTAATAATACATAGGAAAGTTTACCCCATTCGAGTCTTCCAATTCTAAACTATATGTAGGATAACCTTCAACGCCACATGCTCTAAATAGAGGATCAAAAATCAACTCATGGTCCTATGGTTTTCTTTCCATATTTAGTTGCCAAGTTATTCACTATATGTAGACTAATAGTTGCATTCTCATGCACATGTTTGTTCTTCAGCATCTATTGACAATTTTAACATTTCCTACCATTATGTATGTTAGGCATTATTATCAAATTCTATATATAATGTAATAGTTATTATACCTGCCGATAGGCATGGTATATAGCATTGAGTTAGTGTTGACTAACTATTAATCAATGGTTGACCATAAAATATGTATCCATTTTACCAAAGTTTTACAAAAGTTTTGATAAATAATATTTTTAGTGAAATTTTAAATGTGATTTATCCCATCTCTTATTGGCCAAAGACTTTAAAGTTTTATTGCAGCCTTCACTCCTTCCAATGCAATTATAATGTTATTTATTATGTTGTAGACTTTTATGAATAAAAGTGGATACATTCAATAATATTAAAATAATCTTAAATATCTCTTTTTATGTTTTTAGCTCCTTACATTTCATTGTCCATTTATCAAAGCA
>SNQJ01S0170361.1:0-20798 GCA_010110895.2 Picea sitchensis
AAGGACAAAATCCCAAAGAGCCTTTGGATATGAGCACCAAGTTATGGCCTGAGGTTGCATGCAGGATGGAGCGATGGAGAGGAGCTGCACCAAAGGCCGAAAGCACCTGTATTGGTCACAAAAGAAGATCTGCATGGCCTCGAGGCACCAAGATTAACTCGAAGAAGTCATGGGCACCGCCTGGAACATTCATGGGTGTCAGGGCTCATCCCTATCTCGATGAAGGTAGTTAATGGAAATGGGGGCGACAGTTGAGACCTTGTCTCACCCCATAAATGGAAAACATACTGAGAATGGTCATGCAGGGATATTGTCAATCCAAAGTTTCCCAAGGGATGGATTTTCCTGCAAAGCACATAACTAAGCCAGGCTCGCGTCTAACATAAGAAGGCCTAGATAGGCTGACAGAGTAGGCACAGACTTGAAACTTTGGATGCAAGTGTCCGATCACGTTCCTGGTGGTTGCAACATTTTTAATATATATAGGCAGTTTTGATATTTTGTTAAGGTCGAATGGTTGAGCTAGGCTCGCTTTTATTGTAATATTTTGATGAAGAACATTGGTTCTTTGGTTATGTCTTGATTTGAGACTTCTTGATTAATCTAAGTCATATTTCTTACTCCATCTTATTTTCCTATGATACTGAGAGAGTTCATGATTGACTGATTCACATGGATTTTTGTGACTGTATTATGATGAATGTTTGATTATAATGCTGTTATGATTTCTTTCAGTTTCCTTAAAATTTGAATCCAAGAGGATATTGTGTTTAAGTTTTTCTTCCTTAGGTTGACGGAAGGCCTCATGTTCACAACAGACCTCTATAATTTTCTCACCAAAGTCTTCCTCCTGCTCACCTTTACTCCAACTTACTGACTGAAGTTGATCTAACACCTCAATTGCTTGCGCATACCAGTCCAGATTTCTGAGTTAAAACATTATTTTCATTGAGTCTTCTCCATTTGGCCTCTTAAAACTCATTTGCATTTCTGTATAAACTGATGGGTACTGGGCTTACCTTCTATGCAATCTGAGGGTGACTTCTAGTGCTAACATTTCTTGGTGCCATTTTCGGGGAACGAATTGAAGACATTTCCCTGGGATAGAACAACAAAGAGATCTTGATTCTGAAGGTGCATCAGATATCAGAACCATTGAAGATTGCAGTTTGCACCTAGTGAAGCCATAATCAAAGACTCCAGTCCATAATAAAATACTCCACTGGGGAGGACCCTGTTGAAAAAAAGATGACCATACCAAAGGGGAAGACCATGTATCATTTTATGAACTTTCTTCATGAAATCCTATTTTTCTTTATTAACTCATTTGTCTCTTTCCCTTTACATATAAAAAGGATTATCCTTTGCTTTGTCTATTCAGATGATAATAAGCCTTCCTTTATTTATCCATCCTTGGAAGAAGAATACATGCCCTTTTCTTGTGTTGTAGATGTTGATCTTGTGTCTTCTCCTCAACCTTTTCATAAAAGTGATATTTGTATTGGATTTCCTCATGAAATTGATCGCCCTTGTAGCCTTGAGGGGGTTGAAAATGATTCAAAGCCTTCTTAGATCTCATTGCCTTCTATTATTACTGCCGAGCCTGTCCATCTTCTTGTTAAACCTCATATTCAACCTACCATTTTTCCAGCTAAGATTATAGACAATATGTTTAAACCTTTAAGGCTGCCACTTGACCTTCATCCTTATCCTATTTATTCCTTTGAGTATCTTCCTCAGTTTTATGGGGAGGATCATGTTACAGCTGAGAGGCACTTGGAGGCCTTTGAGAACTTTGTTGATCAATTTGATATTGTTCATGAGGATGTTACCATGAGGTTGTTCTCACATTCTTTGTCTAGAGATGTTGCTATGTGGTTTAAATGTTTGGGAGCCGGTTCTATTGGTTCTTGGATCGAGCTATGCAAATATTTTTTAAAGTGTTTGGGTGAGAACAAGTCCCTTGATCAGTACTGGTTTGAGTTTAATGACTTGAGGAGAGGGGAAGAGGAAGCCTTGGTTGTCTTCAATAGGAGGTTTTACAGTGTTTATCATAGTATGCCTATGGATATCAGACCCACAGAGACTGCTACCATGGTGTACTATGTCATGGCTCAGCATCCAGAGCTTGTCCTTCTCCTGAGAGAAAGTAAATCTTTATCCTTAAGACACATGTTTGAATATGCTGAAGAAGTCGAAGAGAACATCAAGGCTAGAAGGGGGGTTCACATGTAAGCATGTCTTGAAGAATTTCTTGTGCATAAGCAAGAAGACTGTCAGTATGTTTCAGATTCCGAGCAAGAAGACAATGATTATAATTCAGATATAGAACAACAATGAGGAAGTGGGTGTGATTCACATTTGGAATTAGATCCTTCAATAGTTGCAGATTTTTCTATGGGTAGGAATGCATATCAATCTTATGATAAGTTCTTAGAATATTTTGAGCATGAAGTAGTGGTTGATTGCATAGATAACTATATGGTCTTGGCTGATCATAGTTGTGATGCTTTAAATCTTGCTGTACCATTATCTTATGATCATTCTTATGAAGGAGAGATTGCAATTGTTGGTGATCAAGAGTTGGTTTCAAAAGAACAAGGAGTTTATTTATTTGCAAGCAGAGAGGCATTTACAGAGGAACAACCTGGTCCTCTAAAGAAACTCGATTTCTGTCATGTTATTCATGATCTCGTGGCCATATAAATGGAGTCGTATGTTTCATATTTTCTAAAATTTTCCAATGGAATTATTTCACCGATACTCACAGGTGAGTATGGTTTCATGAAAGATTTCCAAGACCAAACTATAGAGCCTTTTACTTTATTCATTAAGGAAAATAATTGGGTGGAAATAAGCCATCCTGGACCCACAAAAGACACAAAGAATCATGTAAAGGAGGATCTAAGTGGGCAGTTTATCTCCTATCCAGGACCTGTAAATGAGCAAATATCACCTAGGATCAGCCGACCCGTATCAACTCTCTACCCACCTGAGAACATCGAACGACAAGCGAGCCACAATGAAGGACACGAGTTAATTTCTTACTAGTTGAGCTTTCCGGATTACAAATTTTGTTAACCTGTGGGGTTATATATGGAGTTGTGTTCTCCAAAAGAATTGAAGCCTGCAGAATTATTCATCTTATCATCATTTGGGGGTATGATCAGTGTTCCAAGCCATGTTCTCGTTCTGCTGTCATACCTCCCTAGATTTTTATGGATCATCTATAGTGAAGTGAAGAAGAGTTATATTGCCAGACAATCTGGGTGGCTATGGTGGAAGTTTCCTTTCACCTAACGCATTGTAAAAGTCAGTTAGCCGAGGATTTTACATAAATAATCTCCTTCTAGAGCCCATATGTTTAATTTTTTTTTAGTAGATTAGTGTACATATATCCTTGTTTTCTTCAGCGAAATTTTTGAGCTAGACTCCATATCCCAACAGCTAAGGCACTAGAACTGTGCGTTCTTGGTAGCTCGCAGGGAGCATTCCATCCCATGTGGAGCCAAATGTTATCACATAGGGTTTTCAAGAATCGTATGGGTCTGTTGTGAATACCTAAGTATGTATCCTTTCCCTGTGTTTCTCTCTTTCACGAGCCGTGTCTTAAATTTTTCTCTTCGACTAGTAAAGTCAGTTTTGTTCACCCCTTTTTGTTTAAAAGACATGGTTTTCCTTGATGTCTTACCTGAAAAGTCTCGGCCCAAATCCTTTATGTTTTCCTCTAAATATGAACACCCATCTCCATTTGTTTCAATCACTCGTCCTGTTGTTTTCCCAAGCCCCTATCCATTCGTCCAAGTCTTTGTTTACACAGGCCGCAACCGCGGGCTCAAAGCACGACAGTCAGAGTGGTCCGTTCTGTACCCAAATCAAGCAAAAGGGCAGGTTCAACTTTCAACAGTGGGAATTCCATGTGGAGTTCAGATTAGTGGCTTGCGGGCATTCAGAATATTAAAGTTGCATGAAGTATAGTGCCAGAGCAAAAGGCTCGAAGAGAGCATGAGTCGTTGATCTTTAAAGGGACATGTGGCAATTGATCCAAGTGTTCGAGGAAATAAGCTTTCGGAGTTTCGAAGTGAGAAGTGTTTTGAATTCCTGAAGAGCCGAAGCCCAAATTCTCGAAACAATCTGAGCCATCAAAAGTTGAGGACGCGTGGAGGCAGATCCCTCGCTTCGGAGTTCGACGCTCTAGAGAATTGCGGGAGTTAAACATTACAAAGTGTCGAAGTGGCCAAAGTCCCAAAGTGCCCAAAGTCCTGAAGGCCCGAAGTGAATTTGAGTCATTGATCAGCAAGATCCACATGTCAATATTTCAAAAACTGTGGGTAAAGGTGCATGGAAGAGTAAGCGAGATTTGAGCTTTGGTTTTTATGGAGCTTGGAGACCCAAAGTGGATCTCAGCCATCCAAATCCAGAATGCCACGCGTCATTAGAGATGTCACTACGGGAGTTTTACTTCGGGAGTTTTATAATGAGAAAAGCACCGAAGTCCCGAAGCCTGAAATTAGGAGGAGTCGTCCGATAGAGAGGGACGTGTGGCATCGTTTCCGAGAATTCATGGTTTCACGAATCAGAGGTTTTAGCATGGAGCACGACATAAGTTTGCCAAGGACAAAATCCCGAAGCGCCTTTGGATATGAGTGGAAAGTTATGGCTCGAGGTCGCATGCAGGATGGAGAGATAGAGAGGAGTTGCGCCAAAGTTCGAAAGCACCTGTATTGGTCACAAAAGAAGATCTGCATGGCCTTAAGGCACCTTGATTGACTGAAGAAGTCGTGGGCACCACCTGGAACATTCATGGGTGTCAGGCCTTGTCCCAATCCTGATGAAGGTAGTTAATGGAAATGGGGGCGGTAGTTGATACCTCATCTCACCCCATAAATGGAAAGCATACTGAGAATGGCCATGGGGGGAGATTGTCAATATGAGGTTTCCCGAGGGACAAATTTTCCTCCAAAGAACATAACTAAGCCGAGATCGCGTCTGACATAAGAAGGCCTGCACACGCTGACAGAGTACGCACTGACTAGAAACTTTGAATGCAAGGGTCCAATCACATTCCTAGTGCTTGTAACTTTTTTAGTATATATAGGCAGTTTTGATATTTTGTTAAGGTCGAATGGTTGAGATAGGCTCCCTACTATTGTAATATTTTGATGAAGAACACTGGTTCTTTGGTTATGTCTTAACTTGAGACTTCTTGATTAATCTAAGTCACCTTTCTTACTCCATCTTATTTGCCTTTGATACTGAGAGAGTTCATTATTGACTGATTCACATGGATTCTTGTGACTGTATTATGATGAATGTTTGATTATAATGTTGTTCTGATTACTTTTAGTTTCCTTGAAATTTGAATCGAAGAGGATCTTGTGTTTAAGTTTTTCTTCCATAGGCTGTTGGAAGGCCTGATGTTCACGATAGACATCTACACTTTTCTCACCAAAGTCTTCATCCTACTCACCTTTACTCCAACTTACTGAATGAAGTTGATCCAAGACCTCAATTTCTTGCGCATACTAGTCCAGATTTCTGAGTTAAAACATTATTTTCATTGAGTCTTCTCCATTTGGCCTCTTAAAACTCATTTACATTTACTGTATAAACTGATGGGTACTAGGCTTACCTTATATGCAATCTAAGGGTGACTTATAGTCAAGAAAGGAAATCCAAAGGGAGGAAATTTGTATGGGTTGGGACAACAGTTTTACACAAGGAGTTTTTTTGCATGTGCAACAAGTGGAGAGGAAGAAAGAGATATTAGAGCTAGAACATCCACAAAGGGCGAATTCTAGAGCATGTTGGAGCATATTGGAGCATATTGGGAGTTTAATATTGAAGAATCGGGTTGTCAATACTGAAGAGTGAACTCAAGTGTGAGTTTCACTATAACAACAAGTGTTTTTTGTTGGTTGTTGGTAGTTTTCTTGGCAGTGAGTTTCCCTTGAGTTCTGAACTAAGATATTCCTAGTCACTTGTGCCAGATAGACCATGATAAATCAAATGGGATTCCCAAGGGATTGATATCAGTGAAGGGGCACATTCCTTAGGTTGGGAAGGTTAAGAGGAAGAGAGTTGGTGGAAAATAGGGACAATAGTAGGAGAATTCCAGAGGGTTGTGAGAGCACAATAAGAGACCACCCTMTTTTGTGGATTATTAGCCTCAGCTTGGTGGTGACTAGATATTGATATTTGGAGCAATCAACCTATGGTTGGGTGGAACRTCCATCCCAAGCAACTAATTGCACAACTGATCATAAAAGATAAGTGTTTTATCTGTGCGTGTTGTGTGTAGATTTTAACCTTGTGMAATATTTTACTGCAAATAGATTTTCAATAAAAGAACAGAAAAGATACAATGGAAAATACACACATTACATAGATATTTTTCCCCTGGAAACCCAAAATGGGAAAACCAACATATTCTATATTCATTCATAGTGATACATTGTTTACAATACAATATACATATATGATCCAATGACATCCAAAACCCTAACCCAATGACCTAGATTAGTCAACAACCCTAATTCCTTAACCGAAAATAGAAAACCATCGAAAAAAAATCATGTGCCGAAAAACCACCCAACAATGGACACAAAAATCGAGGTGACACGAAACACAAGGTAACAATTTGACACGTTTCCTGAGGACAAAAATTCTCGGGAGAGTTTCCCCCAAATCCCTGTGAAAGAGGGATATCGCTCCCATGCGCGCTCGGTGCAACGTAGCAGACACTAGAGCTAGTCATGAAAATAATATAACACATACCCAACATTCTCCCACTTGTTGTTTTCTTTGCATATAGGGGGTTACAAGGTTAAATAGTCAACAATACAAGGAAGCAATTCCCATGGATCCTCTACACCAACTGTTGGGTGCAAGCCTATTTTGAGGAAATACCTAATTTTAGAAGGAAATACCTAATTTTGGAGAATAACAGATGGCAGGAAAAGCAACATGCAAGGTGCGCAGGCAGTAAAACCTAACCATGTTAGGGTTAGGGTTTTGGTAGAGATTGTAACAGTTGTAAGATTGTAAAATAATATAAATAAGAACCTAGGAAGTCTAGGTCAGAGTTCAATTCGACTATTGTATTTATGTTTGAGTGCTAGTTCAGTTTGACTATTGTAGTTCTGTTCGAGTACTAGTTCAGTTCAATAATTGTTCTAGTTTTGTGGTTCCATGAGTGTAGTTGAGCTATTGTTGTAAAAGATGTTAAGATGTAGATGGGTTAAGTAGGACATATTTTGAGGGTTATATCACAAGCTGAGGAGCCTGGTGTGGGCTAGTCCTCCTCATAGAGGTTATTGAACCTTTTCATGATTGTATGATGGGAGATGTAGTGCTCACAATGCCATATTTTGCAGAAAACTAAATAAAAAAACAGAGAAGCCATATATGTGTGGACATAGCCTAGGAGGGGGTGAACCACTGCAAAACTGGTTTCCAATGTGATGATCCTTGCATGTTTACCTTCTGTCAACAGTTAGTTTATGAATGAATGGTTAAGATGAATACATTAGAATGCATGCATGAATTAAAAGATGAATGAACCCTAGGAATATTTGAATGAATAACATGATGAATCCATGAAGAAGATCAAATATAATCCCAGATCCCCACTCACTCCTAGACTGCAAGCACTTGAGCATTGCAGTCACTTATAGAACTATCTTGGGTGAGACTGCATAGTGCACTCTGTGTGTTGTGTTGCCTTCTGGTTTACCAGGAGGGATGATAGTTTTAGAGGGTTTTGTTGGAAACCTGTTCAGATTTGAACCTGGGTCATCCCTAGAAGTATAAGTGAGAGATTCAACCCAACAAATGGTTCCGTTGCTGGTTGGAACTGCATAGGATTGAGTGGACAAGATTTGTAGAAGAACCATGCAAAGAATGAAGGTATAAAAAGGAATGTTCAAGCCATGGAATCCAATGAAGGCAAAGATTGAAATATGGTTGAGAACAAAGAAAATTGAGTTTTCATAGAAGGATAACAAAAAACCTAAGCTAACACTGTGAAAAATCTGGACAAATACATGTTTAGCGACTTGCATGAGGTATTTTTATGTGATTTCCTGCATTTGTTGCAGGAGTGGCTGTTAAGGCTAAAAGACAACCACCCAACAAATTGAATCAGACAACTGGAGTGGAATCCTGTGAATATTGCGCAATTATAGTAAGTTAACAACAAATTTACGCTCGCAGTAAATTTTTGGTTAGAAAATATTCTTGCAGGGTTTATCGCTGAATTTGCAGTAGATACCACAAAGTCTTACAATGCAGCATAGCATGAGTTTCTAAAAGTACCTAGAGGTAGGTATATTAGATCATTGTATACTTCAATCAAGATTTTATTGTATAACAATGGTGTGATGACCATGGTATCAGACAACTAAAATTCCATGCGTGCATGGGGGAAGGGGGGAAGCACTGACAAGAGGTGGAGAAATGGAGGAAGAAATGGATAATGGAAAGAAGAAGGAGGCCATGGGCCCAATCATGATGGAAGAAGACCAGATAAAGAAGGTAATGGAAACAACTGGAAAGACGCGTAGTGGAGTACCCTACCAATATAAGATGAATAAAAAGAATAAAGACATAGCTGATAAAGAGGGCTTGTCAAGTAATGAAGAAGAGGTAGAGGATCTCCGGGGTGTGGAGCATATTGAGTAAATACTGTTTGAAATACCCATTGAGACTTAAGAAGTTCCAAACTCAGTTAGAGGCTTTGTAGTCAACCTTAAAACTAGAAGAGAACCAGTATCAAAAGACATATCCAACAATATAGGAGCTGAAGGAGGATCTGAAGAATATAACATTCCAGCTTAACTAGAATAAGGACAAGGAGAAAAGAGAAGTTGTTTGGTGTACCACATGCAGGATAGAAGGACACCATAAGAACGAATTTCCAACTTTCGCACAATACATGGAAACAGGAGTACCAAACACTTTTCCAACATGAGGACCATGGTGAAATATTTGTAAAATGCATGGGCATGATCCATATCATTTTCCAATGATGCAAAAGTATCATACAGTACCCAAAATCTCATATTGCAATTTCTGCAAGTCAATAGGTTACGATGATAAATATTGTAGGACAATGGATTTGATGAGAGAAAGAACTTCAGATACTTATAGGGTGCAAGAAACAATTATGACAGGACAAGATGCACCTCAATTCAACCAGGTACCAACACAATATAACAATGTGCAACAACAGTATAACACTGCGCAACCACAATACAATAATGCGCAGCCACAATATAACCCCACGCAGTATAACTAGGTACCTCAGTACAATGCACTGCGAGGAGATTGAGATGGATACAGAGGTGGAGGATGAGGTAGAGGAGGATTTGGAAGAGGCATAGGTTTAGTAGTGTGGCACAATTGCCAACAACCAAGACATTATGAAAGGGATTTCCAACTTCCACCTGTGACATGTATGTATTGTCACGCAAGAAACCATGATACAAAATACTGTACTACACCCTAGGGAAAGATCCAAGAAAAGAGGAACCAAAACAACCATAATGTACAGTGGGTCTCTGTAGAAGCCAGGGATTATGGAAGAAACATTAACATAGTCACACTAGGAGGAGCTAAGACAGGTACTGACACAGTAAGACAATATCCATCTCAACACCAATGGGTGAAGAAGAATACTGAACCACATAAGCAGTTTGATGCACAAAAAGAAAAGGAAATAATCAAGGAGGTAAGATAGAAGTTTCTAAAGAAAAACGTTGTGTCTACATAAGTTGCATAGCAATATCAGAACTCTTCTATGTACAAGATACCCTCCTCAAAGGACCATACCAGTGAAGAAAAACCTGTAGAGAAAGTAAGTAATATAAATTTATTTATGCAATCCTATGTTGAGTTATTAAAGGATCCATCATCCATTAATATCTTGCAAAATTTGCTAGAAAGATGTAATATAGAGGGAGATGGAAAATTAGAGCATAAAACAATCAATCATCTCCATACAAGAAAAAGGACAAACAAAGAATTCAGATTGAATGCCAACATTGGATATTTTAATATGGGTGATATTATATTGGACTTGGTCTTTGAAGTAAATGTTTTACCTAAGAAGACATGGCGGTGTATGTGAGAACCCACACTAGGCTATTCATTTGTCCAGATGAAATTATCAAATCAACATAGAGTGCTACCAATTGGAAGGCTTAAAGGTGTGACAATACATTTGTATGGAGTGCACACTAAGGTAGACTTTGAAGTAATAGAGACAATAGATGGCACAACACAATATCCAACATTTCTTGGATTGGATTGGGAATTTGATAACTAGGCCATAATCAACTTGAAGA
This sequence comes from Picea sitchensis, assembly GCA_010110895.2. Classification (NCBI taxonomy): domain Eukaryota; kingdom Viridiplantae; phylum Streptophyta; class Pinopsida; order Pinales; family Pinaceae; genus Picea; species Picea sitchensis. The sequence continues at coordinate 10,347 of SNQJ01S0170361.1, forward strand.
CAAGGAAAATGATGTTTGAATAATGTGAATATAGAGTCATTGCACCATTAGATTTGTTAGAAGGAGAAAGGTTTGTAGAACCCACTTGTTTAGATCTGGAGGAAATAAACTAGTTGTACAGAACCACCACGCGAGAAGAAGACTATGTTAACCCAACTGCAGATGGGGTACTTAGTTGGAGAAGCATCACATCATGTGCTTCTAACTCAGATGCAGGTTTGGAGAATTGGTAGTAGAGATTACGTGAAGTTTCCACAAGAAGGTGCGCAAGAATAGACCACACAATAAGATGGTTTGGTACAGAGATAAGAAAACCTCCCAGTTTTCATGGGGTAAATGATCTAGAGGAATTTCTGACAAAATATGAAGAGGAAGTGTTAGAAAATCATATACTCTCAGCCCTAGATATTGCACTCAAAGATACACCTGCAAGATGGTGGGGTGCACACAAATAAACTATTCAGTAATGGTATCAGTGTAATTGACTACTATGCATTAGATTCAACATAGAAAAGGGGAGAAATAAAATAGAGGTATGATGGGAAAGAAACACCAACATAACACTTGGAGAAGTTCGAAACACAATGGAGGATGACACCACCATAAGAATGACATCATCATTTCATCCATACATTGGAAGGAATTCCAAAGAACTAGTATGTAGACCAAAAAATGCACAGAGGCACTACAGAATGGGCAACATTACAACAAAACTTTGTAATAACTTTCTCATTTGAACATGAGAACCCCAGCATTGATTCAACACTAAATCAGACAAGAGGTGTAATATTTATTGATGAACCAAAGGTTGAGATCATCACAAACTATCAACAATAGAATAGACAGACAGTCAAATAACTACTTTCATGCTATCATGCTGAAGAATAAGCACCAGATGAAGATTACTCGCACACCATTCAAAATACAAAAATTAAAGGTGAAAGAGAAGTGGAAGGCCCATATATGGAGTTAGAAGTATTTACTGCACCAATCAAGGTGAATAAATTCAACATTGGGACAACTGATAACCCTAAAATCGAAAGTATTGGAGATTATTGGGATAAACAAACGGTAGAAAGAATAATAGAGTTACTGCATGAATACAATGACCTGTTCCCAATGACCTTTACATAGATGAAATAAATAGAAGGAGAGATAGGAGAGATGAATATACCTCTCAAACTTGAGGCGAGACGTGTCAGACAAAGACCTTACAGACTGAATCCAATACATAAGCAGAAAGTGAAAGAAAAAATTGACAGAATGTTGGAAGCTGGTATCATAGAACCGATAGAGGAATCTGAATGGATAAGTCCTATGGTAGTCCAAGAAAAGAAACAAGGGGGGATAAGGATATGTGTAGATTTGAGAAAATTGAATGATGCTTGTTTACATGACCCTTTCCCTACCCATTTTACAGATGAAGTCTTAGAGAATGTGGGAGTCCAGGAAGCATATTCATTTACAGATGGATTCTCAGGCTACCATTAGATCAAAATAGCTCCAGAAGACATGTATAAGACTAATTTTTCTACAAAATGACGATCCTACCAATACACAGTCATGCTAATTGGGCTGAAGAATGCGTCAACCATATTTTCAAGAGTAGTCATAGCTTCTTTTAAGGAATTCATACATCAGTTTTTAGAAGTATACCTAGATGACTGGACTGTATATATTCTGTTAAGAGACCATGTAGAAGTGTTAAGGCTAATGTTGGAAAGATGCAGACAATATCAAATATCATTGAATATTAAGAAATGCATTTTTGGGACACCTTTTGGAATATTGTTAGGACATATAGTCTGTAAACAAGGTTTACTAGTGGATCCTGCTAAGATTGCAGTCATTGCCAATTTACCACCACCAAAGCAGTGCACCAATTAAGAGAAACACTGGGACATACAGTCTATTACAAGAAATTTATAAAGGGGTATGCACAGATTATTGCATCAAGGGAAAATCTATTAAAGAAGGATATTAGATTCCAATGGAATGAGGACTGTCAACAAGGTTTGGATACCCTAAAAGAAAAGATTGTCACAACACCTATTCTAGTATTCTTGGATTGGGAAAAGACATTTCACGTGCATGTAGATGCATCAACCATAAAACTTGGAGCAATTCTGGTACAATCAGGAGCAGGGGAACTAGACCACCCTATAGATTTTGCAAGCAGAAAATTGTCAGAATCAGAGGAAAATTACGACACCACAGAAAGAGAAGGCCTAGCCATGGTATATGAAGTTCATAAGTTTAGACACTACTTACTGGGGAAACACTTTAAGATGTTGATAGATCATTCCGCCCTCAAATATCTAGTCAACAAGCCAGTGTTGGGGGGAGGATTTGTAGATGCCTATTGTTATTCCAATAATTTGATTTCGAAGTGATAGTCAAACCAGGGAAGCTAAATGCATGACATGATCACCTGTCAAGGGTAACTAATGGAAAAGAACCTACAAACTTGGAAGACAACTTCCTTGATGCGCAGTTTTTTTTAGTACAGATAACCGATGAATATTTTTATGATATTATTGAATACTTAAGTACAGGGGTTGCACCACCAGACTTTATCACTGCACAGAAGAAGAATCTGGTAGTCATAGCTGCATATTATCAACTTATTGCGGGACACTTATATAATATGGGAACATATAGTATTTTGAGAAGATGTGTATTAGAACATGAAAGGCGTAGAATTTTGGAAGAAGCTCATGAAGGTATTTCACACAGGATTATGGTGGCCAACAATCCATATAGATGCCAAGGAATATTGCCAGAAATGTGATGTATGTCAGAGGCTTGGAAAACCCAACATAAGGGACGAGATGCCACTAAGACCACACGTAACTTTGCAGGTATTTGAAAAATGGGAAATAGACTTTGTGGGACCAATCAATCCACCAAAAAAAAGAACAGGAGATAGATATATCAATAATGCGAAAAAATATTTAACAATATGGGAAGAAGAAACACCAGTCAAAGACTGTAGTGCAGAGACAACAACACACTTCTTGTTTGAGCAAGTGATCACCCGATTTGGATTTCCAAGGATTTTTATGAGTGACCAAGGTGCTCACTTTATCAACAATACCATCAGGGATATGACTTAAGAGTTGTAATTTTATCACCAGAAGAGTACACCATACCATCCTCGGGAAAATGGAACAGTAGAAGCCTTCAATAAGATCTTGGAAAATTATCTGACAAAGATCTGCAATGTCAACATGGATGATTGGGAGTTGAAAATACCAACAATGCTATGGGAATATATGACCACATGTAAGAATTGATAGGACAGACACCATTCAGATTGGTGTATGGGCATGAAGCAGTGGTACATTCTGCGCATAAAAACAATTACCAACATGATAGAAAGAGGCGTAGTAAAGGAGAGGTTAAGACAACTAATGGAGATGGAAGAGGACAGGATTCTGGGAGGATTTCACCAGGAAGTGCAGAAAGCAAGAGACAAATCCTGGCATGAAAACCATATTAGGAAGAAGAGTTTTAAGGTGGGGGACCTAGTCCTTCTTTATAAAAGTAAATGTTTTCAACATCCTGGTAAATTTAGAATGTATTGGCTAAGGCCATATGAAGTAAAGACTGTCACAGATGGGGGATTTGTGCAGCTAAAGGACTTGGGAGGAATAGAACTGAAAGGAGTGATTAACATGAGTCGAATGAAACTGTATAGGTACAATCGACTTCCTAACCCTTAGAAGTCACAACACAGTAAAAAAGGCATGTATAATGTACTATAGTAGAAGTTAGGAAAAAAAATGAGAAAAAGAAATAAAAAGGAGAAAAAGATGGAAAAAGAAATACAAAAATAGAAAATGGGAGAGAAAAAAAAGAAGACACAGAAGTTGGTTGAACCATAAGAAAGTGCAGAAAAAAGTTGTGCACAGTAATTACCACGACAAACAACAGAAGACAACGTGTAGGAAAAATTAAAGTTGGTGCAAATGCACGCAAAAAGTGACAAACCGACACAACCAAGTCTATAAAAGGTGGAAAGCACACGACTATGTAACACTTAGTAATTTTTTAGCACAGAACGATAAACAAAGAGGGTTCCCTAGCTAGCATTTTACGCAAACGCATAAAAGTGGGTGAATTTGAGACAGGATGACTCCACCAAATTTCGATGCGCCAGGCTAGTAAATCTGGGTTACTCGGCAAGGTCAGAGACAGAAGGAAAGAATGCGACAACATGAGAACGTGGTCAAGATGGAAGATGTAACCACCTCAGCCACATAATCAATTAGCCCAGCACGAGTTGAGGAAGATACCTCTAAAGTGAAACAAGGAGAAATAGGGTAGAGCTCCAAGGCTTAGAATGATGTTCCAAACCCTAACCCTGAGACTCCCGTGAATCCAGATGAAACAATGGGACCACGACAATCCCATGAACATGAGGAGGTGTTGGTTGAAGATGTCACCGACCGACCGGAGTATGGAAGGGAAGAACATGAAGAAGACGTAGCAGAGGTAGGCACATCTGTCGCATGATAGAAACAAAAGGCGCAAGAAACCATGGAGATTACACCCCCTATCTCCCAGACATAGTCATTGTTGTGGATGATATGCTGAAAAGGTACCTAAGCTTAGGTACGTTGACCATAATGTGTGTGATGGGACCAAATTTCCAGAGTTTACAAAGGAGAGTTATCTCTTAAACATGGGGGAAATTGGACCCCTAGGAAAACCCATACTAGAGCCCGCGCAGTGGATAACTAGGCTATACAACTCACGCATTATGAACCTATTGGACATACCGTATCTCATGTGCGGTAAGAATGTCAGGATCTGTGTGAAACTAGTCACCCGCATCCATGGAGGCATCCTACGGATGGATAGGCCGGTACAAATAGACGTGGCATTGATTTCCAAGATCACAGGACTCCCCACAATCGATGCACAACCCGAGGAATACCTAGATAACAAGGCACCCGAGAAATAAATAACAGAGCAAGTCAATGCGTAGTTCGACACTACTCAGGGGAATAGAGGAATTTTCATAAAGGACATCAATGACAACGTGACGAGGTTCACTAGCAATATGATGGATTATAAAATTTTGAGGAAATGTCACAGACAGGAAGCGCCATCGTGCGTTATTACAGCAGCCGCACAATGCACGAAGGGGGTCATGTTCAAATGGGAACCATACTTGTTGAACCAGTTCTTAATAGACTACAAAGACGCGCAGGATAATGGAACCAAGTTCCATTACTCATGGATGATCATCCTGATAACTTTGGCAGGATGGAAGGAGCCAAAACTTTCATCATTTTTGGACAGGATGGAGAAGTGTTATGCAGCCAGATACGAGTCCCTATGGCATGCAAAGGACAACAAAACACAGAAGGAAAATAACATTGTTTTTTCAATGATGTTAGAAGATATACAACAACGCACAATGAATGTGTGGCGCATACCAATGGAGGTAGTGCAGGAGACAGATGGGATATCCAAGTTCAATGAATCCAAACATCACGTATGGATCGAAGATGCCAGGGGAAGGCATGGATAGAGATGTAGTATTGCATCACTAGAGAGGAAGTGGACTGGATAATCAAAGACTGGCCTGCGTAGTGGAAACTACCAGTAGAAAAACCAACTACGTGGACATGCATGAAACAATCCTATAGGTCTAAGGATAAGGTCGAAGTAGGCTTGTTAGCCATAATAGGTAGCTCGACTGATAATACTAGAACAACTAAATCACAGACTTAGCCAATTGGGAGTAGTGCAGTACCAAAATGGCTGAGGAGAACACCAACAACAACAAGGACAAGAATCCAACCACAGAATGGGAAGAAGGATACCTCACAGGCTAAAGAAGAAAGAACCCAGGGTACCACAAGTGAGGCGCAACCCTCATTGACAGCAAGAAATCCCGCGCAAAAAAAAGAGGTGCGTAAGAAAAGGAAATATGAAACAGAGGATCTAGACATCACCTTGATAGATGATGATGTGGAGCTAGTCGCAGACAAGATCCAATATAGGGGTGAAAATGTGGTTAGAATTGCAGAAGTGCAGGAGGAAGAAATCATGGAAAATATCCTAGAGATCCATGAGAACATACAACAATTATAGATCCAAGAAGGATCACATGCCACCATGCAGCAATGAGAAAGGACACAATGACCGCTTGCACAAAAAGAAGGAGAAGAGACAGTGTGGTTTGTAGTCCAGGGAAGGGATACATTTTTTGTAACGCGTCAAATGATCATATTCGATCAGGAGAATGTGCAAAAACCCTTGGAGGAGGTGGAGCAAGTAGAAATGGTCATGGAACAGATACCCACTAAGGCACTTTATGGGCTACAAACTAGTGTCATGAAGGAAGTGAAGTGCAGGGCCCACGCAGATGCAACAAACTTAGAAGTGGGAAGAGGAGTCGCGGAGATGCTTCAAATCACATGCGACCAATTGACCGTAGGAAAGGAGGAGGAGAAAGAACATGCGTATAATTTATAACATGGATTAACAACAGTTTATGCTCGCATCCCAGACAACGCGCAAGCACCAGAGAAAAGCACAGAGGAGAAGATCACCCTAATCTCCTAGACAATTGAATAATACAAGAAAGAGATCGAGGATCTTAAGGAAAGGATCGACCCTACGAATCCTCCCAAGGTCCTAGAACATATAAAACAAGAGTCTACACTCCAAATAGCTGAGATGGAGAACCAAGCAAGGGAAACAAAAGGAATGTTCGACAGAGCTGCGTAGTTATGGACACCATTGGAAGAATATGAGAAGGTTTGACAGTGGTACCAAGTAGAGGAGACAATCAACACTTCCATACAAGAGCTCAAACAAAAGCAAGAGACAATGAGCATCACAGAGCGCTTGAAGGGCACTTAAGACATGAAGAAGCTCCGACAGGTTGAAAGCAACACATATGCAAAAGCAAGAAAGACAAGTGAAATTGAAACCCATCCAAGAACAAGCAACACAAATGATTGTACATTTGAAGGAATAGAAGAAAATTAGAGAATAGGCACAAGTGGAGAGCACAACATTAATGTAGGAGAAAATAACAACATAGACAATAGAGGCGCTAACAAACAAAGTCGCACAAATGAGAGAGAAAGCAAAGGAACTAGCATAAAAGTTCCTTAGTTTTGATAGGGAAGTGCATGGAGCGTGCAATACCTAAGTGGATTGGGACGAGCCACATGTCTATTGTGGGTGCCTATTGGGCGCATGCCTATTTTGAGGAAGGACCCAATTTTGGAAGGAAAGGCCTAATTTTGGAGAAGAACATTTGGCAGGAAAAGCAACACGTGCAAGGAAAGTCAGTATGCAAGAGGAGCAGCATGAAAGGTGCATAGGTAGGAAAACCTAACCATGTTAGAGTTAGGGTTTTGGTAGAGATTGTAATGGCTATAAGCTTGTAAAATAGTATAAATAAGAACTTAGGAAGTCTAGGTCGGAGTTCAGTTCGACTTTTGTAGTTCTGTTCGAGTACTAGTTCAGTTCAATAATTGTTCTAGTTTTGTGGTTCGATGAGTGTAGTTGAGATATTGTTGTAAATTTTTTTGAGCTGTAGATGGGTCAAGTAGGCCATATTTTGAGGGTTATATCAGAGACTGAGGATATTGGTGTGGTCTAGTTCACCTCACAGACGCTATTGAACCTTTTCATGATTATATGATGCGAGATGTAGTGCATGCAACACCATATTTTGCAGAAAACCAAATAAAAGAGTAGAGAAGAAAAACCTTTTTGGATGTAGCCCAAGAGGGGGTGAACCATAATAAAAATGGTGTCCAATGTGATGATTCTTGCGTTTTTACCTTCTTTCAATATTTATTTTATGAATGAATGAATGAATGGTTAAGATAGATACATTAGAATGCATGCATGGCTTAAAAGATGAATGAACCCTAGGAATATTTGAATGAATAACATGATGAATGCATCAAGAAGATAAAATACAATCCCATATCCCCACTCACTCCTAGACTGCAAGCACTTAAGCATTTCAGTGACCCATAGAACTATCTCGGGTGAGACTGTGTAGTGCACTCTGTGTGTTGTGTTGCTTTCTAGTTTACCAGGAGGGCTGATAGTTTTATAGTGTTTTGTTGGAAACTTGTTCATATCTGAACCTGGGTCAACCCTAGAAGTAGAAGTGAGAGATTCAACCCAACAACATGAGAACTTCTCAGTGCTCACATATTTTTTTAATGAATCTTCAACATTCTTCAAAGTGTCCACCTTCATCAACAACAATTTCTTTTCTTCAACCGTGTCTCTCACGAAGTGATATTGAATATCAATATGATTTGTCTTTGAATGATAAGCTGGGTTATTTGCTAGAAAAAATTGCACTCTGATGGTCACAATCTATCCTTATAGCTTGTTGTACCAACCCAATACATGAACACAATCTTTGTAGCCATACTTCTTCCTTACTTGCATGAGTGGCTGCCATGTATTAAGCTCCTGTAGTTGAAAGTGCGACTACAACCTGTCTTTTTCTCATCCAACTAATTTCTCCTCCAAATAGGTTAAACACACACCCTCTTGTAGATCTCATACGATCCAGATCTCCAACCCAGTCTGCATCCAAAAGTCCATGTATGTCCAACACTCTATCCAATCCCGGTCTTCCTTGGTAGGAAAATCCATAGCTAGCAGTGCCACACAAATACCTGAAAACCACTTTTACTGTTGTCCAATGGTCATTCTCTGGTTTTGACATATACCCACTCAAAACTCCCACTGCATGTGCAATGTACGATATAGTACATACCATTACATACATCGAACTTCCAACTTCACTCACATATGGAACACGAGACATGTCCTCCTCCTCTTCCTATGTCTTGGGACACTGATCCACAAATAACTTTACACCATCAGGAATAGGGACCTTGATTGGTTTACATCCCTCCATATTAAACCTCTGCAATATTGTCTTGACACATTTTCTCTAATTTAACCAGAGTTTCCTCTTTTTCAATTATCTTTTAATTTAAATGCCCAAAATGAAATTTGAAGAACCGAGATCCTTCATGTCAAATTTAGAGGACAACTGATTTTTCACATCCTAGATAATCTCCTTGTTGTTTCCTATCAACAACATCTCATCCACATACAAGACCAAATAAATCAAATGATCACCAATTAATTTAAAATACACACAATGATCCTCTTTTCTTCTTGTGAAGCCAAGTCCCAACATATAAGTATCAAATTTTTGATACCACATCCTTGGTGATTGTTTTAAACAATACAATAACTTTTTCATCTTGCATACTGGATCCTTCTTTCCCTTCACAACAAAACCTTCTGGTTGCTTCATATAGATTTCTTCTTTCAGAGCCTCATGTAGGAATGTTGTCTTCACATCCATCTGTTCTACTTCAAAATAAAATGCAACAACAACATATAACAAAAATATTATAGAAGTTAACTTGGAAACAAGAGAAAAAATCTCACCAAAATAAATTCCCTCAAGCTGGGAATAACCCTTTGCTACTAACTGAACTTTGTATTTCTCCACTTTTCCTTCTGCATGATAAAAATGGGTACTTGACACTGAGTTTGGGGGGGGGGGGGTGAATCAGTTTCACAAAACTTAGGACAATTTTCCACTTTTCACAAAGTAACTGAACAACAAATATTTATTTCATTTTCTCAATCAATATATATAAAACAATAAATACTTTATTTATTTATTTAACTTGAATGAATACATAAGATCAATCTCTGAATATCATCTTCATACAATTATGAGAGACCCAACACTCTGTTACAAGACCCAGCTTGTAGTTCTCATATCCAACTGAGAAATGAGGAATCCAACCCTCATAACAAGTCCCAACTTGTTGATCCCAGATCCAACTGAGATGTGAGGAATCCAATCCTCATACAAGACCCAAATTGTAAACATGCACCAACCCGATAGAATGAACTTTCATTCAATCCATTGTATATATAAATATGTATACTTCGACAAATTCAACTACAATCTTCTCACCATTCTTTCTTGTTTATATAGTCTTCCAACTGGTGTGAATTTGAAGCATTGTGTCTTTTGATATTTGAACCATTGTACCCTTTCATTTAAAATGATAATCTTTAAAATTTAATTAATATCATTTTTCTTTTTATTCTTTATTCATGATTTCATGATTTAACTCTCTTTTAATCATGATTGTGTATCGACTTATTTTTCCTCATGAGTTGATCACATACATGGATCAACTCATTAGATCATACTCATGTTTTTGCTGCGTTCTCGGTTCACCAATAGATCATATTCGATATTATTTATTCTCTGTAATGTTCTGGTGTTAACTCTCTGTCGAATCAAGTCTGGATAAGGCACTTCCTTCAAACCATTTCATATGATCGTAGGTGTAGAACCACAGGCTTATCAATTTAAGCACTACCTCATTTTACTCTCATTTCTCTATTCCA
>SNQJ01S0170362.1:0-20615 GCA_010110895.2 Picea sitchensis
CCATACTACAAAATCTGGGCGAATTAAACCATAAACCCCGATTTTACCAAATGGCAGAGCGAAGAAGCTATAAAAAATTCCCATACTTCTAGAAATTTGGCTAATGGAAGCTTGTCCCTCCAAATTTCAGGGGCGAAATATATATTTTTTTCCTCTATCTCTCCTAAAAACAAGGGCTAACCCTATACACAATTTTTCCCCTAAAATAAATTATGGGCTAATGATATAAGTTTTAAAAAATCACTTTAATACAAAAAATTCGCCCAATAAAAAATTGGAAGCCCCGAAATTTCGCCCATGAGCGAAATTTCGCCCCTAAAATCATCTATGAATCAAGGTGAGACAGTACAAGATTACTGCACTCGTTTCAATAACCTATACAACGCAATCCCAGCCGAAATCAAACCTCCACAGGGTTTGGCATTGATAAAGTTCCCTGATGGTTTTGACGTCGATATGTCATACCAACTAAGGGAACAAAATTCTACCACCCTTGAGGACATGCAGAAAAGCGCAATAAGTGTAGAGGCCAATTTGTTAGCAAAAAGGGCACGACAGAGGTCAGAGAGGAGAGTCACAATTAAAGAGGAACCTTCCACATCAACCTCGGATTCCAAATTGGATTCCTTGGCTAGAGCAATGGAAAGAATGATGGAAAGACTTACTGTGTCAGAAAGAAATCCTCCAAGAGAAAACCCACCAGCTCCTCAAGTTTAGAATCCTAACTTCAGGAGAAATCCTCCCCAAATTACACAGAGATATCCTAGGGATCAAAGAGAGCAGAGAGGTCCGGATCAACAGATCAGGACTCCCCTACAAGAAAATTATGCTGATGAAGGGGAGGAAGTGATTGAGGAACTAGGGGATACTCACATAAATCTCATGGGCATTGACGACAACGAAGCTATTTTCCTCACCCAAGAAGAGCAAGAACTTTTTCTTCTAAATCAAACAAAAGTAAGTGAAGAAGCTGAAGATGCCGAATAACAGGCATTCGAAAATGCCATTCTGGAGGTACATTGACAGTAAAATCTACGGAGTAAAAAGACAGAAGGGAGTTCCCCAAAAAAGACGATTGAAGCAAAGAAGGTAGTCGAAACCAAGAAAGCCTCTGAGCCATCTGCCAAGAAGATTCCTGAGAAGAGTACTGCCGAAGTTCCCATGAAAAGAAACCTTACTATTCTGAAAAGATCGCCGTAGCTTGAGGTTTCACCTATTAATCCACCAAGTACTTCTGGCCAGAAGAGTGTGGTGGACAAACCAGAATTGATGAGCCAAAGCAAAGCTCCCACACCTTTCAGCCTTGAGGGGGAATTAGACAAAGTAAAAATTCCCATTCCACTTTCTGAGTTGATGAACAAAGAGGTTTATCGTTCACGGGTGATTAAAGTACTGACCATTGAACCTGACATAGGCACGAAGTCCTTAACAATTGGATCAACAAATCATTCAGATACCATGAACCTTATAGATGATCAACCTGAACTTTTGTTCGGACCTGAAGTAGATGGTCGAGACGATAATGGTGATGTCGCTCCTTTTTACATCAGCCTAAATATACATGAACTGATCCTGCATAACGCTATGCTGGATTTGGGTGCTTCCCATAATCTGATGCTTAAAGCAGTGATGGAGAAACTGGGACTGGAGGTCACCAGACCTTATAAAGATCTACATTCGTTCGACTCCAGTAAAGTTAGATGTATTGGTTTGATCAAGGACCTATGTATCACCCTGGTTTAGATTCCTGCGAAGAGCATGGTCATGGATGTGGTGGTTGCAGACATTTCCCTGAAGTATGGAATGTTGCTATCCCGGTCTTGGGGGGCTAAGTTGAGAGGTACACTGCAGTTAGATATGTCATATGCCACTATCCCAATTTTTGGGCAACAAAGAAGGTTGTACAGAGAAACATTGATGAAATACATGGTCAGTAGCCAAGAAAAACCACACAACTATCCTCTTTACTCCGCACATTCTGACTTGGATTCTTTTATCCTATATAACGATGGTGACACGGAAGAGAAAAACCCTCAGCTGGCAGAAGAAACATCTGGTCCGGATGAAGGATAATAAATCATTGAGGTAGAAAGGAAGAAAAACGTGGTAACTGAAGAATTACCAGCAGACTTTTGGAGCATGGATTTTGATGGAGCAGTAAGCAAAGAAAGAGCCGGAGCGGGAGTTTGGCTGCATAATCACAGAAACAGGTATTCAGAAAACCATTCTTACAAATTAAATTTCCAATGCACTAACAATATTGCCGAGTATGAAGCCTTGATGCTTGGTCTGAAACTTTTGAAAAGGGTTGGTGCTAAACAGATTATGGTAAGAGGTGATTCTGAGTTGATAATCAATCAAATCAAAGCTGAGTATGCTGCGAAACACCCACGTCTTAGAGCTTATAGGAATGTTGTTCTTGATGCCCTTAGATGTTTCACTGAAGTTGATTTGCAGGTAATGCCTAGCGGACAAAACATTTTGGTGACTGCACTGGGGACGAGCTTTCAAGTTCCCCGGGAAAATATATCAAGTTCATATTTGACTTCTGATGGTGAACAGAAGCGAAACACGGGAAGGTTGTACCATTCACCTGGCGACTCCATTGTTCAAGATCACGAGCTTCAAAGTTCACAAGCGACTTCACTGCTGAAGAATCCATATTTCAAAGCCTTGATGATGTTTCAAGATGACAGGGTATGTGGCAAATCCTATATCTTGTGAAGCCATAGAAGAATTCAGGAATAAGTTAGCAGAATTTCACATTGACGAAGAATTTTTAACAACTGTGTTTCGTATTCTGGAATCGAGCAAATTTTCTCCTAAAAGTAAAATTTGTTTTCTTGAGCTAGTTATGGAAAAGTTCGAAAATGATATTGAACTTTTGGATTCTCAAATTCAGTCATATAATTTCCTAGATCTCAAAGAATTCTTGGAAAATCTTCCTTCTCCGAAGCAAGAGGAAATCGTACTACCTGTTGATTTGCAGATTGATGATGATTATGTTTTCAAGTATAAGGCTGAAGTTGTAGATGCATGGCTTAATTTCGAGTATGCAACTGATCAACTAGTCATTGAAGATCTAGAGGAAAATATCATGCATCATGTTTTAATTGATCCTATAGCGGATTACATGGAGGTTCATGTTAGCTTGAGTTTTCAAACATGTTTTCTCTATAAGGACCAAAAATGTCAACAACTGCCATTTCATATTATGAGGACACATAATCAAGGTATACTTAGGATTTCACCGACAAGCAGTCAAGTTGTCCATTTGTTTTTGCAGCTACTTGACTGGCTTCATTGGCATTTCTGTATTACCTGATTCAACAAAATTATGAAGTAGATTAGGGTAGGTAGATGGGTGCAAATAAGTTCAGTACTCTGAGCATTTTTGTAGTTTCAGTTTCAGATCGCTTTTCAGTTTTTTTTAGTTCAAGTGTGATCCAGACTTTAGTTTGCAGAGAGTTTTGGTTTCAGTTCGAGATTTTCAGCTACCAGGGATTTTGTAGCAGATCGGGTTGCACATTGGGGAATGACCCAATGGATAAGGAACTGATTATCAAGTTCCCGGATATCGGCGGTTCTAGACACCTCCTTCGGATCTATATTCCCCAGGTGGAGCCTATGTTAGAATCCTATATAATAGGGAATCAATATTATGACTGATATCTGTTTCAGGCATGGTTATGGCGCATAATGAAAATGTGAAATTGGCAGAAATCTCTCAATTCACCTCAGTTGTTATCACACAGGAGTTTTTTCTTTTGGTAGTTAAAGAGTAGAGTCTCATTTTATGTTAGCTATCGAAAGAGAGAGATTTCGATCGCTTAGAACCCAATTTTTGTGTACCCTTAGCTACCGAAAGCTTGTAGTTAGATTAAAAAACAACACACATGACTCGTGGTGCATAGCGAAAATGTGAAGTTATTTTAAATTTTTGCCCAAAATTTTGGGCCCGAAGGCCAATCTTCAGTCCTCGAGCCATGCACCTACAGTGATCAACACACAAGACATGGGTTAACAACAAATCGAGCCACCATATCAACTCAAAGCCAGTACCCAAGTTCCATCACAAAGGCACATGGAGGAGAAGCCCACTTTCCTAAAGAGATCGATATACCATATTCGATATGTGCACCCAGGTGTCGACTGGAACTTATGTGTCAAGTAATGGCCAAGCGTTGACAGCGAATGTGTGCAGGTTTGGATCATGATGCGCCATCTGTAATGGAGACCATGTTTCAACTAGTTGTGTAGTTGCATGGATGAGCCCGTAAGTGTGATGGGCACGTCTTATCGATTTTTCCATTTTTGTTGCCTGCGCAAGGGTATAGGTGGATTTTCGAGCATATGTTTGGAGATCATGCCAATGCCCAAATTAAAATGTTAATGCACTAATTGATGGTAACCGGAGTTTTAAAATGAAGTAGAGCTAGAACACTATAAGGAAGCCAAATAAAATGCTAGATGCAAAGGTCATTCGTGATTAAAATGCATGCGCAGTTCACGAAGGGTTACATTAAAAGAAGGCCATAGAACTCGAAGAAATCTATGACTGGCATGGCCATCAAAAATGTGTATGCTTACATTTCAATTATTGTGTTGTTCTTCTTCTTTTCCCCCGACAATTATTATTGAAGGCCCTAAACTGATGCAGTCTGGTTTTGCGGATGTGATTGCTAAAGTTCGGCTGGTCAAATTCCTTTCTGACCTTTTCTGGGTTGGAATGTTCTATCACCTGTATAACCAACTAGCCACCAATACCCTGGAGCGGGTTACACCACTCACCCATGCTGTTGGAAATGTCTTGAAGTGGGTGTTTGTTATTGGTTTCTCAATTATTGTGTTTGGTAATAGGATTTCAACTCAAACTGCTATTGGAACACGCATTGTTATCGCTAGTGTTGCTATCTACTCTTTCATCAAGGCACAGTTGGGAGAAGAAAAAAAAGAAAGGCAGTGCCTCCGAGTCCAAGAGCTTCGTAGGAGGCATATATACTATTTAGTGAAGTGTCAAGTGGGGTTTGAAGTGGATGAGACGTTGAGACCTGATCTCATCTACATTCAATTAGGTCACTTATGAACCATCTTGCCCCTGAACCCCTACAAGAAAATAAGGACTTGTATTTTGATCTTTTGAGTCTTCATTTTGTTGATCTTATCTGCATGATGAAGTGCACAGAGGCTTTGGTGTTTGCTCAGAAATAACTAACAGTTTTTGGAAAGCAGGACAGATATGTTGAAAAATTAGAAGATTGGCAAGACTCTAGAAAAGGTCTATTGTCTCCGAGGAGTAGGTTGTCAAATTAATTGTAGAGACACCATTCCCAACTAATATTGGCATAGGAATCAGTCACTCTATTTTCGTGAAAGGGAATCAAACTAATTTTGAGATTGGACCTGATGGTGCAGAGGGAAGTCAGCTTTACCCTGATGTGAAATACACCACTGTCAAATTGAGACTGGATGCCTCCTCTGGTATATTGAAGGAAGGTTCTATTGCCAATAGATTGGTTAAGAAGCCAAAGATCACTGAGATCATTCCACCTTGCACAGATTTTGACAAGTTGGCACGTCTTCAAAGGGATCGATATGGAAATATCAGCTTAATTTCAAAGGAAACATGTTAGTTGAGTAATGAATAAACAATTCCAAAGCATTGCTGGAAATTAGAAAACCAGAAGAGGGTGGATGGAAACACTGGATGTTTGGTCAAAGACAATAGCAGATCCCGGGGCATAAAATCAGCATTCTCGGGCATACAACTAGCATCATGAATTTATAAAAACAAATGGCAGGGCATGTAGTCAACATCAAGGTTAAAAGGCATATTTTTTGGGCTTGATATCAGCAGAGGATAAAGTTTGATTTTAGCTACTTTTACAGCAGAAACACAGGTGGCTCCTTGACTCCAAATCTAAGAAGAAGAGAGCTGGCAGTATTTTCAACATTCGAGACTTTCAAGACAGAGTTCTTTTTTGAAAATTAACATATATGTCTGGAAGAAAATCATCCAAAGGAGGTACTGATGAAACCCCAAATAAATTAAGCAGTTAAATTGCAAGTTTTTAAGGATTTTATCATTGTTTGAAAACAATTGAAGGAGATTCCCTCCAGTTCATGTGGTAGAGTATCCTTGTTTTGAGGCATTTTTTTGAATGTAACTGGTAGTCAAAACACCAGATCAGCCAGAACAAATGAAGCAGATCCAAGATTTGAGGCAGGTATTAAGGAAAAATGGTTAAGTGGCTCTTGAAATTCGTGGTAAAAATTGTCCATTTGTCACAACAGGATTTCAAAGTGCCTTGTCATCTTCTCGACAGTTATTAAAGATATTATGAAGACCAGTAAAGGGAATGCTATTTCTCCACCTATCAATGTGTTTTCTACCATTCGAATGGAAAAGGACTTTGTTGAAACAACCCTCTAGAAATCGGGAGAAGTTTTGCATGTGTCATTTCTGTTATAATCGACCCTTATGTTTAGGAGACCATCTGTGACATGTGTCAATCATTGTAACTGTTTTCTATTTTCGGAATGCAGGGGTAGAGTTTGATTAGGACTGATAGTATCTTTACCTTTATATGCACATGTAAAAGAGGAAGGGGGGGTTCGACCTGTGAGGTGTGTTTTATTTTGCTGGACCGTGGGCTGTGTTTGGCCAGAAAGTTTTTCTGTAATCTCAAATGATCAATTCAGAAATAAACAAGTTGTTGACAGGATTCTCATGTCGAGATGTTGGTGGCATTCCTCTTCTATGTTAAGTTCTTTCTTCCAGTTATCATACTATTTGTTTTCAATTTCCTATTATCGAATGATAGTAATAGAGAAAAATTTATTGGTGAATACTCTACATCTGATCCTTTGGTAATCTTTATGTTTTCTTCTAAAGCTCAGTTTATGAATTCTTAACTGCTCATTTGCTCAGTTTTCCTCCCCCATTTCTTCCTCAATTGACACCATACAAGCTAAATTCGATCCAACATTTCCACTACCTTCCCTGTGTAAGAGTTTTGTCTAGATCTGAGAGTGAATCAAATATTTAAGCACAGACCCCATTCGCCCAATGGTCCTCCTTGTTGTCCCAAACCAACCATTTAAAAACCAAAAACCCTGATCCCTCATAACTAGCCTAATATTCTATGCCAAACCAAGCTAAATCATACAGAGAGAGCCCTCTCTGAGTCTTGGAGGGCTAGATACAAGACTCGAAGTGGTTTGAGGTTACCTCTGTGACTGCCTCCGCAGCCTTGGGCAAATTACAGAGCGTTAACAGGGTAGACTCGCATAATACCAATGCAAAGGAGGCTGAAACCCAAGTGAGAGGAACTAATACAGTTGAAACACGGACACCTAAAATGTCCAGAACCACCGAAAGTAAAATAGTGCAAACAAATAAAATGGATAGGAAAGAGTCTGAAGTTTCAGCCAAGGAAACAAATAAAATTACGAGAAGTTTCTTCTTAGAAAATGAGATAAATGAGATCAAGATACCAATACCTTTGGTTGAGTTGGCAAAGAATCCTATGTACCGAAAGAAAATAACCAAGATGATAAATTTGTCATATTTAGAGAGTCAGTCTGATGTGATAAATATGGAAGATGATAAGCCTAATATCACTTTTGGTCCACATTTTGAAGCTTCCAGAGATATTGTCGCCCCCTTCTATATTACCCTGAAAGTGCGCGATCGGTTGTTGCATAATTGCATGCTGGACTTTGGGGCCTCTCATAACGTAATGCCCAAATCCATTATGGATAGACTAGGCCTAGAAATCACCAGACCCTATGGATATCTTTACTTACTCGATTCAATGAGAGTTAAGTGCATGGGCACAATCAAAGATTTAGTAGTCTCCCTTGCCCAGATTCTGATGAAAAATGTCCTAATGGATGTAGTTGTCACTGATATACCCCCGAAGTGCGATTTTCTATTATCTAGATCTTGAGGAGCCAAGCTCGAGGGATCCCTTCAGCTGGATATGACCTACGCCACGATCCCTATTTTTGGTGGGCATTTCACTTGGTTATACAGGGAAACACGGTTGGCATATATGGCAAGTGATCCTCAGAATCCTAACAATTACCCTGTTTATATCATCGATCAAGACCTGAGAAATTGTATTATGTCTTTTGACGATAGTGAAAATAATTGTACGGAAGAAAGTTATATTGATGAAATCAAAACTGAAAAGACAGCTAAAAATGTGTATAGCACTGGAACTTGGAAAATTCTTTTTGATGGTGCTTCGTCATGTGAAGGAGCAGGTGCGGGCATAATTTTCGTAGCACCTGAAAATGAATTCATCATCCCCTTCTCTTACAGGCTACAATGGGACATAGACTACACAAACAACATATGCGAATATGAAGCTCTAGTCTTGGGACTGGAAGCTACCAAGAAGATAAACATAAAGAACTTAGAGGTCTATGGAGATGCAGAACTAATTGTGAAGCAGGTAAATCAACAGTACCAAGCCAAGCACCCAAGACTGAGGTCCTACAGAAATTGTGCCTGGGATCTAATGGAAAATTTATTTTCGTCAGTAAAGGTTCATTTCATCCCACGAGCTGAAAACAAGCAAGATGATTCACTGACTAAAGTAGCGTCAACTTTTTCACCCCCTACCGCTTTCAAATTAAAATACCACATAGAGGTAAGGCACAGACCATCCATACCAAACAACATACAACATTTGAAGGTATTCGAAGATGATGAACAGATCATAAAGTTCCTGGAAATGGTGGATGATTTCTCCGAAACTCACATTGACCAGGAAAACCAAAATGACTATACCTGGATTATGCAGGAAGGGGAGGAGCCTCAGGAGTTCCGAGAAAAAATCGTAAATCATTGCCTGTTAGTATTAAAAAGTAATCATATCCCTAAGGGCCTGATACCTCTGGAAAGGTTTTTTGATCAAAATGACATGCCTCTGAGGTCTACCTTGCAGCCCAAACCAGAGGAGGTTGAAGACTGTGACGTGGGCACCGCCAAAGAACCTAGGATAGTGAAACTATCAAAGTACCTTCCTCCTGAGATAAAAAGTAAGTATACAGACTTACTTGAATGGTATAAGGATGTCTTTGCATGGTCTTACGACGAGCTTAGAACCTATGACACATCTGTGATTGAGCACAAGATACCTTTGAAGCTTGGTGTCAAACCCTTCAGACATAAGCTCAAGAAAATCAACCCCATTTTACTACCTGTGGTCAAAAAGTAAGTGAAAAGGCTTTTAGACGCAAAAATAATTGTACCTCTCAGGTACTCTGACTGGGTGGAAAACCTAGTCCCGGTTAGGAAGAAGAGTGGGGAGATCAGATTGTGTGTAGATTTTAGAAATCTAAATAAGTCCTCTCTCAAAGACAATTACCCTCTACCCAAAATGGATCACGTTTTGGAAAAAGTAGTGGGGGCAAATAGGATGTGGATGATCGATGGGTTTTCCGGTTATAATCAAATTGTTGTCAACGATCATGATAAAGAAAAAACAACTTTCACCACCCCTTGGGGAACATTTATGTATGAAAAAATATCTTTTGATCTAATGAATGCAGGTGCTACCTTCCAACGCGTTATGGATATCGCTTTCGTCGGTGAAAGAGATAAATTTATGGTTATCTACCTTGACGAACTAACTGTCTTTTCTAAATCCGATGAAGACCATCTGATACATCTGAAGAAAACGTTTGAAAAATGCTGAAAATTCGGTTTGTCTTTAAACCCCAAGAAGTCTCACTTTACGATGCAAGAAGGTAAACTCTTGGGCCACATTGTGTCTCAATATGGAATTAAAATCGACCCTAAAAGGGTAGAATCTATAGACACCATGAATATTCGTAGAAATATAAAAGAAATTCAGTCATTTTTAGGAAAAATAAATTTTTTGAGAAGATTTATCCCAAGCTTTGTTGAAATCGTGAAATTGATCACAGATATGATAAAGAAGAACAACGAAGTGAAATGGACAACAGAAGCTAAAGCGTCATTTGCACGCATCAAGAAAGTTATCAGCGAAGCGCCTGTGCTGGCAAGGCCCGATTATCTAAAGGATTTCTTCATTTTCTCGTTCGCCTCCGAACACACAATAGCGACAGTACTCCTCCAGAAGAATGAAGAAGGTTTGGAGCAACCAATAGAGTTTTTTTAGTAAAAGTCTTAGGGACGCTGAATTGAGATATGATATAATGGAAAAGAAAGAGTACACTATGGTGAAGGCTTTGAAGGATTTTAGAACCTACGTGCTACACTCCAAGGTAATTTCATATGTGACCACCAGTTTTGTAAAGGACATATTGGTTCAGCCCGATAGCGATGGGAAGAGGGGTTGGTAGCTTGCTAATATTCAAGAATTCGATTTAGAGGTGAAACTGACGCAGCTAGTAAAGGGATAGGGTTTGGCTAAGCTCTTATTTGAATCAAATTTCAGATCACTCGGGATGAATAACCTGCAGGGATATGAAGGATGTGGGGACATAAACGATCCCGATGAACAAATAGTTGTAACCAGAATCGAAAAGAAGTTTTCCTTATCGGATTGGTATAAAGACATAGTGTCTTACCTACTGACCTTGAAATGCCCCAGTGATCTGTCTGTAGCTAAAGCCAGAACACTGAAGTTGCATGCGGTGAAGTATTGTATATCCGAAATCCAATTTCACTGGATGGACCCATTAGGCTTCCTACTGGTTTGTTTGGTAGAATCAGAAACAAAAGGGGTCATAAATGAATTTCACGAAGGAGTATGCAGAGGGCATCACGCCTGGAGGGAAACAACTTATAAAATCTTGAGGGCATGATATTATTGGCCTAAACTATTCTCAGATGTCAACACCAAATTCAGAGCCTGTAACCCTTGCCAGTTGTTCATAGGTAAACAAAAGCTTCCAGCGCTACCTCTGGTCTCTATCAAAATCGAAGCCCCTTTTCAACAATGGGGGTTAGATTTTATAGGCGAAATCAACCCGCATTCCAATGCTCAACAAAAATGGATCCTATCTGCTACAGGTTACTTCACCAAATGGGTGGAGGCTATTCCGACTAGAAAGGCGACCGATTCAGTGGTAATAGATTTCCTGGAAGAGAGTATATTGTCCAGATTCGACTGTCCCCGAAAGATAGTAATGGATAACGCCTAGGCATTCAAGTCTATGGAAATGGTCAGATTTTGCCAAAAATATAACATCATATTGGGCCACTCCACGACATATTACCCTCAAGGAAACAGGTTAGCCGAATCATCAAATAAAAGTTTAATTACCATAATTAAGAAGGTGTTGAGCGAAAACAAAAGATCTTGGCATGTACATTTGAAGTACACTTTATGGAAAAATCGGATAGGTACGAAAAAATCCATTGGTACTTATCCTTTCCAAATGGTATACGGGATTGATGTGGTACTACATATAAATCTAATGCTCCCTGTGATGAATCTCTGGCAAGATGAGAAAGAAGAGCCAAACCATGTCACAAGAAGAATAAATCAGTTGATTGAGGTCCAACATCACAGGACCGAGGTGGACGAAAGGATGCAGAAATACCAGGACAACATGAAAGCATTGTTCGATCATAAGGCCAAAAACAAAGAGTTCCTCCCCAATGATTTGGTTTTTAAATGGGATGCTAGGAGGGAAGACTCGGCAAAACATGGTAAATTTTATCATATATGGTGTGGACCGTTCAAAGTCTCAGCTTTTGAAGGGACAAATTCATTTCTTTTAGAGAATTTGGATGGTAAAATCCTCAATGCCCCTGTCAACGTGCATTATTTAAAGCACTATATGCAATAAATGAGTTATGAATCTCCATTGTATATACCGTTTTGTGTTTTCTATAGTTTTTTGGTAAGTTCACTTTCATCGCAAATAAAACAAGTTAGTGATTTCCTAGAAGTAGAGATATGAAATTTCCAACACATCGAATTCCATAAATCTTGAAGGCCTGATACTCTTCATGTTGTTCCTTACAAGATTCTGGCTTACATCCCAAACAACAAAAGGAGAAAACAGACGGTCATGTATCAGGAAATTGACTCACTTGGAACAGGTGACAATTTTTTTTTTTTAGAAGAGAACGAAATGGTAAGGTAAAGGTATGAATTTCCAAAGTATCTGGGTTTCAAACGAATATCACTTAAACGTAGCATGGTCTCATGAGTATGATATATTCACCTGACATGTCTTTAAAAGAGCAAATTTTTACCATAGGTTTTAAAAGGGCCTATCCAAAAAAAAAAAAAAAAAGGTTTCCAGGAGTCAGGATTGCGTGTTAACATCCGGGTTTTTTGAAGTCCAAAGCCTTATATTTTTTTCCTTTTTCATCCCTGACCTTCTCTCCTTAAGTTATGACACCTTCTAATACCCTCCACAAAGGAAGAATAGGTTATGATTTATTTCTGGAAACTGGTGAACGAATCTTAGAAAATAAGCTGGCCTTCACGACTCCTCAGTCTCCTGCTGAACAAAGTTATGCGTAGGTTGATCCTAACTCTCTTAGGTTTTTTAAAAGGTTTCAAATGGTTAATACTTTCTCAAAGGAAGACCCCTGGAAATAAATTCTCCCATAAATTCCTGTAGACTAGGACATTTTGAAGGTCAAGAGAAAGTTGGTCCAGAGCTCTCAAAGAAAGGTGACAGGCCATTGTAGCGAATATTACACAAGTATCACCCCTGGTATACTTTATACCAAATTAATTTCCCCCACTTCATATTCCAAAAAGTAAAATATAAGACATATGGTGAAAGGAAATTCATAATTGATTTCCCCCATCTAATCCAAAGAGATGATGAAAGGAAATTCATAAAATGATTGCCCTCATCTCAGCATTTAAATGCAAAATCACAGTTTGGAGTGGTGAAAGGAAATTCAATAAAGGGAACCAGATAACTTCACCGGGGTACTGAACATGCTCATTGGAAGTGAAGAAATATCTAATATATATATATAAGGCTGTCATACTTAAATTATTCTACACTCTGGTATTTAGCCTTTTCGAAACTGGATCTACAACCCAAGTTCATGCAGGTCTCCCTGATTTAAAGCATGGATTTAACTTCGTTTGATGCAAGATAAAACCTACAGGACCTGTTTAATTTCCTAAGACCGTTTGGACCATCTTAAGAAGACCCGATGTCAGCTTCGAGAAAGGGAAAGTCACCGAATGGACTACAACAGAGTTTAGAAAGTGTGTTGAATTTTGAAAGTTTTTCGGAAATAAAGTTGAAACCTCAAAGTTCCCTCTGTATCCTCTTTTCAAACAAGTTTCACAGAA
This sequence comes from Picea sitchensis, assembly GCA_010110895.2. Lineage (NCBI taxonomy): Eukaryota > Viridiplantae > Streptophyta > Pinopsida > Pinales > Pinaceae > Picea > Picea sitchensis. Next base: position 13,278 of record SNQJ01S0170362.1, read on the forward strand.
GCAAATAATGACTCCATTTACCCAATACAGGCACTTGGTCTGCTTTCCTTATCGCCCCGCAAGGAGACGAGATCCCTAGTTGGAGCCTATGTTGGAGCCGCCTTTCTCTAAATAGGTGAAATGTTATACTTAAGCCCCAAAAAGATGGATTTTGAGACTTCGTTTATTTCACGATTCTACCCACCAAAGCTGCCATCCCGACACGCAAAATGGAGAATTTTTTTTAGTTCTAATCACCATTATTAAATGTTTAAGTGGGGATTATCATCTTTCGTTACCTCGTACTCTCGCTCTCGGGAGTTACACGCTGAACGTTTCTAAAACCTCCGACTTACGAAATCGTGAAGTTGTGTTAAAGTTAAGCAAGTTAGTATCAAGAGTAAATCACTTTAAACTTTAGTTAATCACTATCGTAATTTCGCAGATCGACGATTGCTTCCCCAAAGGGTAGCACCTTCATAAATCTGATCCACGAAGTCACGATATTCATTAATTAAGCATGGATTAATTAAAGGCTTAAGTCAAATCACAAAAAATCAACTAAATCGCACCATCGCGATTTTGGGTTTTTAGGGTCCAACGGCTAGGAGTGGGATCACCCGATATGGAGAACGTCGAAAAAGGGATTAGCAACTAAATAAAACTTAATTAAAAGAATTAAACCTAATTAATTAATGCCTTAAACAACCTTTAGCACACACACTTTACGAATGAAGTCTTGAATGTTTCTGCGTTTTTCCATGTCATGAATCGTCAAGCATTTATGGAATTTATTTGAATTTCAGTGAGGTGATGAATAGAAAGATCTCATTTTACTTCTAAATATTTCTATTAAATGATTTGATTGTTCTGTCGGCAAGGACTCACGCAAGCTTAAATGATCAAGATAGAGGGTTTCCTTTCATTATTTCAATTTTCATTTCTATTGCGCGCAAAGCCATTTCACCAGGATAACTTATGTCTATGTTTTCAATCTTTCCGACAGGGGATCTAGTTGCAAGTTTCTCTATCATGGCTCCACGGAAAGTTCCCAAGGCATCTACCGAGAGTTCAAGTCAAGGTTCAAACATTGTTTCTGATACCTCGCCCTGAAGTATTAATTCTGTCAAAACATGGACGTACATTTCCAACATTCTGCAATCTGAGTCGATAAATTGTTCGGATGATTCAAACGATAATGAGAAGGATGACTTGTCAACCAAATAAAAAATCATTGCTAAAGCAGAGATGCAAAAAATAGCAGCAAGGCCACAAATTCTTCCCTATTAAGATATGGTCAGGTGGGTGCTGGACCATGTGGAAATCTTGACTAGGACGATTATCAGTGAGTAGAGGGTGACAATTGGGACTTTCAGACCGGAGCATTTACAGGTAATGTACAAATTGTCACCCACACTGAAACTTACTCACAACGTCGAATTCCTAGAGGGTTTCAGGAAGAAGGAATGTGAGCAATATGGAAAAAATCTATCCGATATGATCAAATATTGGGTTTTCCACCTCGCGAAATTCAGTGTTGATACTCATGGAATCTATTCAATCTCCTCCTTAGAACCCCAATTCAAGTATATAGAAATGATGGCCTATAGGTTGTATGGGAAGGAGGACACTGCTCAATTTTTCCTCCCATGGGTACCACTTATTCATACAGTTTTTGAGGGTTTCTCCTTCGACTGGGCCAAATTGTTGTCTGACAGTCTGACCAGTCGAATTACCGAATATCGAGCACAGAAGGTGAGTAGGAAAGCGGATTCATTCTTTATGTCTTCTTACATCATGGATTCTATTTTCTTCATGACACCTTTCTTGCTAATGAATTGGAGCTGGGCTCCATCTAATACATAGCCTATTCATGTCTACCACTCGCAACTTTGGGAGGATAAAGCCAAAGAATTCATATACGATATCTTCAACTGGGTAATGGTACCAATGCATGTCTCCATTTTCATCCATCCGCCTCCCAGGATTTCAGACAACATCATGGCCAACCTGAGTAGCGTGGCAGATTGGTATATAGAAGCAGAATTTTCATACATCAGGGTGTTTGGCACCTCTGTTCCTCCATATGCTCTGTCGTTATTCTTGCCAGATAAGCTATTGTGTCGCGAGATCGCCAGATAGACTGTGCTCGACGGGATAAGCAAAGAGCTCAAAGGAGTATCGAAAAAGGTATGGCCACCCTTTCCCATTCACATTGGTGCATATTATTTATTAGACTTCGGCCATGCCATAGCCAAGGCTACAACCTTAGAGGAAATGAAATTGGTGGACATTGAGTTTAAGAATCACGACCCAAATAAGGTTGTGAGCAATCACCTGGCGAGTTGTGGCCTGAAGAAGTACAAACATGAGGATTTTCCTCATGATGAAATCTTCCGGGGCACGAAGTCCTATTCTGAAGTCTTAAGTCAGATTCAAGCCCTGTTACCCGGAGATATGGTCGATTTCCTTAGATTCTAGGAGCACCGATGAAGTTGTCTTCCCCAAGTTTTACAGGGTGAAACCCCAAATCTTCTGGTTACACAACAAACAGAAGGCAAAGGCTCAAAGGACTCGAGTCCTAGCAAGGAGAAGAACCCAGAGAAAGAAGGGGAGGCTAGGACCTCAGAGAGAGGAGCCAAAATCCCCTATCAATAGGAAGGAAACCCAAAAAAGGGTACATCAGGCAAGCAGGTCTGAAGTCAAGCGAGGATATCCTCGCAAGGGTTGGGTGACCCACTATCGCTCATATCAAGCAAGCCAGCCACGAATGCTATCCCGACGCAATCATTCAAGGAAATCGGTAGTCCCATCACTTCTATAACACCCTTACAGTTCACAAAGGGGAACCCTGATGTGGGATGGATTTTCAGTGAAGAGATAATGCCCATTTCCATGGAAGAGTTACCTCCAAATGAATTTTTCTTTGATAAGAAAAGGAAGGTTGTAGTGAAGCAAGAATCATATCAAAAAGTGGGCGTAGTGGCTAAAAGGTTTAAAATCCTGACAGAAGGAAAGGTCGTAAAAGAGGAGGAATTCGCTAACGAGATAGCAGGAACATTGGGGGCTTATGCTACAACCAATCAGTATTCAGTTGGAACTTTGAAGGCCCAGTTGAAACAAAAGAACCTCTTGATCGGTAAGTTGGAAGCTAAGGTGGCTACGATGGAAGAAAATTCTAGGGATGAGGTGAGTAAAAGCCTCAAGCAAGCCCGAATAGCTAATCTACAGGAGATAGAGAAACTTAGATCCGACCTTGAGTAGGTGTGCTAGTCGGCGCAAATAATCCAAACGCAGGTAAGCCAGCAGGAGCAACAAATTATACAGTTACAATCGAAATTGGATGTTGCCGAAAACTAGGTTTTAGACATAAAGGTTTTTTAAGACCAAGCTATCGAAATCTAACAGAAGGTATTAGCGGCTCAAAAAGACTTGCTTGCAAAAGTGGGAACCATTCAACATCACTTTCAGATGATAGATCAAGTGCTAGAATATATATCTTTGTGAGAAAGAGAAGCTGGAGCGGCTCGGGTTTCTTTTCAGGATGCTGTGATAGCCACAATGAACGTAGAGACAGTCAGTGTCTCCAAATTATCCATCGCAGAACAAAACAGAGGGAATATGTTACTAAAATCTTGGGAGCAGAATATATCAGAGAGCAAGGGAAGAGCTAAGGAGGTAAGAAATTCTTGTGAAGAAACATTCGTCTTGATAAATAAAGCTTTGATATACCTTGATAAAGAAGGATAGCTAAACACCTGATAGATATCAAGGAAAATGAAGAAAAGGAGCAAGCTGAAATATCCCAAATAAGCCAGGTTGATATGGTCCAAGTGGACAAATGGCTAGTACAACCAAGTCTACAATTGCGGTCTATTGTCACGAAAGACCGACAAGTGGGAAAAAGGTTGCCACAGTTGCCGAAGATTTGTTACACCTTTGAGGCAAACAACCAAGCAGAGCCTTCCAGTTTGATAGCCCAGTTGGTTGAAAGGTGCGTCAATTGCATTGAGCAGGTGAAAGGGCATGTTTCTAGTGTTAAATAGCGACAGATGTCAATCCATTCTATTTCTAGAGCTAGAGGAGCAGAGAAAAGAATGCGCTCTACCCTTATGAAGGAAGACAAAAGAGGAGGAAATGAAACGTTTCAAATCATTCGTTTGTAACCGACAAGTTTCTAGAACGTTTGGGATTCTAAATGTTTACTAGTTTGTTTAAATGTACATTTGGGAAAGGGAACAAGGGGGTTTTTATTTTGGAGATTGCAATAGAGAAAGTTCTCCTTTGCCAAGATTAATACAAAACGTATTGAAGACTCCATATTCCATCAAGATTGAGTTATGTGTTTTCCTCTGTTATTTTCATACTTCATGTCATTTTTATATACATCTTTGATAAAAAAAATTAACTGCAATTTAGTACAACTTCTACTGTGGCGATCAGGTTTCAGTTAGCTAGTTATTTACAACTTTTGCTCTGTATTGGCTATTAGCAGGTACAAGACTTGTGGATTACTCAAATCTCTCCATTTCATGCTTTATCAAGGTGTCTCTTTTCCTTTCTTCTTCTATTATATCATGGGATTCCTCTCGAATTGATGCCCCACATTGTTGACAACTCTATGTTTTCTTTCGTTTCACACTCAGTTTCAGATTTTAACTCAGTTACAGAAAACGACCTTTGATTTTGCTAAATTTTATTTGGTTTCGCTGAATTTTCCTTATATAATCAAAAATTGAAATAACACTTCAAAACATCAACCCCTTTTAAAGGCGTTGTTACTCCATGATAGTGCCCGTCGTAAGATAGCCCAACATTGAACCCGGCTTATCAGACCAATCCAACATCACTTTGAATCTTTTTGATACTACACTTAAGACTGCAATCACCTGGGCAGATCTTGAACGTTCATGGGCAGCCATTGAATGGGATATCAACATTCAAGAATATTTGGAAGCGAGATAAAGACAACTCAGAAACTAGCCATATCTTTCTTCCATGAAGTCCTTCCCCTTTTTATCAATCACTCACTTTGGATGCCTAGAATCTATACTTTATATCCTTGATTATAGACTCTGGAACAACAACGAACTTTGACAAGATTAGAATGTTTCGGAAGAAAGAAAATAAGTGAACATAACCCTAGAAAAGATGTCGGCGAAGAGAGATAATTAATATGAATTAATTAGTACCCAGAATGAGAAGTCGGCCCAGGCAGTTTTCCAGGATTACTATAACTACATGGTGCCAGTCTTTCATTTGACACACTTCTTAGAATTGCAGACATGCACTTGTGCGCACTGCAGTCTGGCAGTCTTGTGCGCAAGTTCTGGAGAAGGTGTTGCCGCTAGTTCTGAAGCCTATTGCTTCTATATTTTGGGTTGGACTCTCTGATTAACTTTGGTTACTTCTTTCTTGGTGCATTAGCCTTGCTTGGCTATTGGATTGCTACCAAGATTCTTCTCTTTGTCAAGGTCAAGGTGCTCGGAGGGTGGCTTTGACCTATGGTTGGGTGACAATAGTGATATTGCCAATGGTAAAAGGAGCATATTCTAACACCTTTTTATTTTGAGTATGATCCTTTATCATGTTTTTGAATGCTACTCTATTTTCCACCTTCTTTCTTATTGTATCCAAGACCAGTTTTGTGATATGTTGGTCTTTGATTGTTCTAGATCCTATCTACGAGAGCTGAGTTGTTCTGGAATTTGACAGTTCTTTTGTCTTTTCATTCTTCTTTTTGAGGTTGATATCTTCCATTTCCAACATGTGACATGTTTCTTCCTTTTTAGTCAACTGAATCTTCAAGGCTTCTTCTTTTTCCTTAGCTTCTTCAAGTTGAGTCTTTAGATTGATGACCATTTATTCTGTATCATCCAAGACTTTTGTGCAGTTATTGGTTTTTTCATATGTCTTCAACAACTTCATTCTTCAATATTTTGATTTCTTCCTTGTTTGATAGTTGAATCCTTTAGAGGTTGATGACTTCCAATTCCAACATGTGGCATAATTCTTCCTTTTCAGTCAACTGGATCTTTAGGATTTTTTCACTTTCCTTAGCTTCTTCAAGTTGAGTCTTTAGATTGTTGACCATTTATTTTGTTACTTCTAATTCTTCTGTGCATTTATTGAGTTTGTCATATTTCTTCAACTTTTTCATTTATTTTGTTAGATCATCAACTTCAGTCTTTAATCTATTGATATGTTCTTCTTTGTCTTCTAGATGAATTTTTAGTTCATGCTCTTAAAGGTTAGATTAATCTGATTGTTGTAGTAGCAACATTTCTTTCTTTTGAAGTTTCTCCAACTCTTCAAAAGTGCACATAATTGTGCATTGAAGTTGGTTGAGAACATCCTTAGTAATTTCAATATATAGACCATTTCCTGGTTCCATACTAATCACTTCAAATGTAGCTACAACATCAGTCTTAAAATATAATATTTTTTCTTTAGTGAATACTATGGTATTTATCAATTCCTTGATGTAGTAGTCTTCTCTGTTGATGACTAGGGTTTTCATCAATTATTTGATGGAATTGTCCTCTTCAATGTTTTGTTCTTTATTATGTTAAGAATTCTTTTTATCTGTATTTTGTTCTTCAATCTGATTGGATTTCTCCATTTCTGAGTTTTGTTATTTAATCTTATTGGATTTCTCTGTTTCTCTATTTTGTTCTATAAACTGATTGGAATTCTCCATTTATTTGTTTTGTTCTTTATTTTGATAAGAATTCTCTAGCTGGAGCCATAGTACTTTATCAGAGGTGCAGTGTTCCATATTTTCTTTGACTTGGTCTGGCAGTCCATTCTGGATTGCCTTTAATGCTATTGAATTATTTTTCTTTGCTTCTTTTGCAGTTTTGGATTTGTTCTTTGAGGTAGTTGAGTACCAATGTTTAGATACTACTGAGTCCCAAACACCAGATCCTCTTGACTTCAGATACCATTTCATTATTTCCCTCCATGAAGAGTAATTTTTTCCATCAAATAAGGGGACTTCATTTGTGGAGAGAGGAATTTGTCCACCCATTTCTTCAGAATATACCTTCCAATGATAAAATTGTGCTAAAGGAACCTGCTCTGATACCAATTGTTGAAACACACACTGACNTCCTGGAAGTTTTGACTGTTTTTCACACTTTCATAGATTAAATGAATTAATTGAATAAGATATATGTAGCTCAATTAATTATTCATAAACATGTATAACACAAACTGTCAGGGGTGATTTTAAGAACCCCCCCTAAATTTATATATATAATAAATGGGCGAATCCCCATGATACATAGGAAAAAATGAAGGCTATTTTATCAATTATATTATATGTATATATAATTTTTTGGCGAATATTTTAGTCAA